>JARHVA010006506.1:832500-896627 GCA_037957365.1 Torreya grandis | reverse complement strand
AAAGGCCATAACCATTCATTTTTAAGCTTGGATATTGTAGAGTTTTTATGCAAGATTTTCTCCATAAGCCTCACATAAGTAATGTTACCATGCCCAAATCTTAAGCCAATCAACACCATCAAAGCCAATGGTGAGAATGAGATAATGAGCCAACAAGATTCATTTTCTAAAGGATTTTTGATTAAAAAAATCTGATCAAGCAACTCAACAAAGAATTTGAAGCTCCCAAGAAAGGTAAAGGATTTGTGTCTTTTATGTTTTAGTTGTATTTTCATTTAGTTTTTGTTACCTAAGCTCTCCTTATTGTTTAGGCTAAAGGTGTTAGGATTCAATGTGTTTATTTAATTTTTTTATGATAATAACATGATATTAACTTCCCCTCTATAGATTCCTATGATCATAAATTGGCACGCCCAGTAGGATAGATAATGAGATAGTTATAATGACTTTTAGTGTGTTTTGTTAGGATTTTCTATTTTCCTACTAAAAATGGCTGATACAAAGCTAATATTTTTTTATTAATTATTTTGATCTTAATTTTTTAATATAGTGTGTGCCTTGGACCTATGAAAAATCTCCAAAATTTTTATGAACTGGTGCATAGGTTTAGAAGTTATGATCAAAACACTGACTACCACTTTCATTTTCTATTTTTCTACTAAAACAAATAGATGTTAAAATAGATATAATTTTTATTCCGTTTATTATTTTTTTATAAAATTTTGATAGGTTTTTATTATTTGATTCATCCAAATTATCTAAAAATTTCATTAAAATCTGATTTTTAGTTTAAAAGTTGACTCTTTTAGTGACTGTCTATTTTTTCTGATTAAATGGCCATTAAAATAATCATATTATTTAATCCATAAACTTTTTTTCTAATTTTTTTACAGGCAGTGCACATTTTTGTTATCTAAATTTTATACAAATTTCATCAAAAAATTACTTATGGTTTTTTTAGATATCATTATTTTACTAATTGTCCCTCTTATTTGTTAATTTTTATTTTAGTTATTTTCTAATTTTGTTTTAAGTTTGTAAATTTTTTTTCTAACTTGTAGGTATTTGGTATTTGAGAGATTTATAATATTTTGATTTTTCATATTTTTATTTTCCAATATTACCAGAGAGAGAGGAGAGAGAGAGAGAGAGAGAGAGATAGAGAGAGAGAGAGAGAGAGATGAGAGAGAGGAGAGAGAGTGAGAGAGAGGAGAAGAGAGAGGAGGAGAGAGAGAGAGAGAGAGAGAGAGAGAGAGAGAGAGAGAGAGAGAGAGAGAGAGAGAGAGAGAGAGAGAGAGAGAGAGGAGAGAGGAGAGAAGAGAGAGAGAGAGAGAGAGAGAAGTCTCATAAGCCAAATATTTAATGCTAAATTGGAGAGAGACAAGATTTTTAATAGTTTTATAATGCCAAAATATTGAGCCAAAACAATCACAAGCCACATCAAATCCAATGGTGCCAAGGAGAGAAGAAGCCAACAATATTAATTTTCTAAAGAATTATTGATGCACAAGCCACTAAAAAAATCATTTTGAGCTCCCAAAGAAAGTAAAGGATTTTTTTTAATGTTTTAGTTGTGCTTTCAATTAGTTTTTGTTACCTAAGCTCTCCCTAGTGTCTAGGTTAGAGGTGTTAGTGTTTAATGTGTTTATTTGAATTTAAATTTATCTTACTGACATGATACTAATCTCCCCTATATGGATTCCTTGTTCATAGCTTGGGTACCAGTATGGGTGTTAGTAGCAACTTTATAAGAAATGTTTGTAAGTGAGGCACTAGTGGCATAATTTGCTTGTGTGATAAAATATGAACTAGTAGAGGGATGAGAAGAATCATCACTAGAGGCATGAATACCATGGGTATCAAATGATGCACTAGTGGAATAATTGAGAAGAGTGGGCCTTATAATAGGCCCACTAGATGTAAAACCTACCATGTGCGTAGAGATACTAGGCATGGAGGTAGAGGAAATCAAAGAGGAAGAAGTCATTATATGAGAAAGGGTCAAAATAGAGGGAAGAGGCCTGAGAACAAAAGAAGTTAGTATCCCTAAATCCATGTGAGAACATGGGACAAGGTAAATGGGGTTCCTCAATTTGACCACTTATCATGAGATACTAAATAATATAAGGATCCTTTCCTTGATGTTAAGGAAAATAATTGATGAAGAAGAGCATTTATGGTGTATACTCTAATTTGGGTTGATCTTCAAGTGAAAAGAGAGGATTTAGAATCAAAGAGGAATGAAGAGGGGTCCCATTGTTTATAGTGCAAGTGGCTATATTCACATTACTTTCATCTAGGGTAGGAGCCACAAGCTACTTATGGGAGAACCTATTAAGGTTAGTAAGACTCATCATATCTATTGAATCCAACTTAGTGTTATCTTCAATCATGGAGTTTATGACCAAGGAGAGATATTAGGGAAGGCAAATTTAATGCAAAATTAAGGAGATGGAAAAGATAGATAAGATTAAAGAGTCAACTAGGTCAACTTAGTAATGTAAACATGATATGAAATTGATCCAATAAGGATATAAAGTCAACTAGGTTGACTTAGTAATATAAACCTGAGACAAAGGATAGTTTTAATAAGGATACATAGTCAACTAGGTTTACTTAGTACTATAACTTGATAGGTAGAAATGAGTATTGGGTTGACTAGGTTGACTTGATACTACAATCAAGGATAAAGATAGTTTGTAAGATACTATGTCAAATAGAATGACAGTGTACTAAAAATATGAAAAAAATTTGCAATGTAATTTACAGAAATAAATGGAAGTAAACACATAAATAATTGGATCAATGAGAATGATCTAATTGGCACACAACATAAAACCTTTCACCAACACTGGATAATACAAGTTTTTACAATACAACATATAATGAGGAGATATCAAGAATTAAAGTAAAAAATAAATGCTAAGTGGTCATCTTTAATGTTGTTAGATTTATTATAAAGTGTTATTTTAAGTGTGATAGGAAAGTTGGCTGAAAATAAGGAACTTAGAAAGTAATCTATGGATGTTTTCAAGATGTTTAAGCTGAAAGGGATCTATGTTGTCAATGATACAAGCTTTATATTTGGACCCACCCCATCACTTCATAATCTCATAGTGATAAGGGTGTTAGGTAATTTTCCAATATATACCATTAACCACATGTTTATAGTTAGCCAAAAAACCAAGTCAACTTCCCCCTTGGTGATGAAATACAAGTAGGTAAGCCTTGGGAAGACAAATATTTAAATGCATTTTATAATTATGTGATTTAATAATGTGTGAAAAAATATAAAAATAGTGCAACTAAACTATATACTAAAAAAAACACTTAATTAAACTATGTCAGCTACTCTAAGCATGCAAACAACTAAAAATGAAAGTGTGAATTAATTACTAACATATAGTAGTTAATTCCAAATTTAAGCATGGTACAAAGTCAGTTCAAATGATAATATATGAAAACATTATAAAATAGAGTCAATAGAGTCACTACTATACTAGATAAGTAATAGTCCTTAAGAACTAAGCTGACCAAGTTGACCTAGTCTTTCAGACAGAAGATAAACTATAGAACAAGGTTAACCAAGTTGACCTAGTTTGCTGTAGGATTGCAGTTTTGAAGACTAAAAAATTTGTGAAAAGCAAAACTATAATGAATAACTAAATTTAAAGAGAGATAAATAAAGTAACCTTGGTGGGTTGGAAGATGTTGAGGAATGTGAAATTTTTGTTGAAGTGCCTTGAATGCTACTTTTAAGTTCTGGTAATTATGTCAACTAGGTCATCCTAGTTTTGTGATTCCCTACTTGTTAAAGCCTATTTAAAATAATTGAGTCAACTTGGTTGACCTAGTTTGTTATCTATAAGTTTTATAAAATACTAAGTTGACCTGCATGCCTTAGTTTATTGTTTGGAATCTAAATAAGAGACTAAGTCAACATATTTGACATAGTCTATTATATGGAGATGAATAAGAATACTATATCAACCTATTCAATCTAGTAACTTATATATGATAAATACCTACACACAAAGAATAGAGTCATTTTGATGCGATTGTGTGTTAAAATTATACACAAAAGTTAGAACTATACTAGCCTAGTTGACCTAGTATCATAAATATAGAAAAATAATAAAATTATAGAAATGAAAAGTGTGAAAGAAAACCTAAAAGAGAAATATTCATGTTGAGTTCACTAGAATGTATGCAATAATAAATGCATCAGATCCATAAATCAATCTTAGTTCAGAGAAGATAAATCCTACTTACGCTTCTAATTGGAGATATATTAGATAATCAAGGTCATGACCAATATGGACTGCCTATAACTAATGATGGGACATTTTACCAAAATAATATCAATAGGGAGGGTTCCAAAGCCTCTAATAAAAATAAACTACGTAATAACCCTAAATAGGTCCTATGTTTTCATATTCACTAAACTAATAATAAGTAAATAAAAAATCTAATCTAGTGCTCATCAAAGTTTGTGGCATAATGTGGGGGTAATAAATAATAAAAGTAAACATGCATAAGAGACATATACTAATGTCAATGTATATAGAATCCTAATGCATAGAAGAGAAGTGCAAATGCATATCTATATACTCTTACAAAGGAGGAATAAAATTAGGAATACTTAACTTTGAAGACAAACCTTCCAAGCCTCAATCTCTTTCTTAGCCAAGATGCTTCTCAAGAGATTGTTGTGGTATGTAAGGATGATAAGGATAAACCATATCTATGATACACAACCTATCAATGCATCAAAAATAATTCTCCACAAGATAAGATCCATATCTCCAAAGAACATATAAAACCCTAAGCTTGCTCCATAAGTAGAATGGTGGATAAGTAGATGCATAATATATATTACTTATTATTATATTCTATTAGAAATGAAAAAATATTTGTGTTTATATATGTGGACTTAACCCTAAACCCTTCCAAAAATTTTGGTTGATAGGGTTGACCCGATTGACCTAGTATCATTATTAATAAAAACTCACTAGGTTATAGGCTAGGTTGGCGAGGGGCTGACCTAGACCCTAAATAAGTTTTGTCAATAAGAGTATAAATTTAACATAGCTGACATAGTCATGTAAACTATCAAAAAGGGTTTTAGGTTAGGAAAAAGGGCTACTAAAGATGGTAAAAGGTTAGATGTGTGTGCAAAATATAAGGCCTATTATAGGGGAATCATTTTTAGGAGACAAGTGTGTAGATATCAAGTGGCTAAATGGATACCAATCCTATGAATCACCAATGGTCTATCCACCCCTTTCTTGATGCACCCCTTAAGGAATGCACTTAGAGAGATTGAGGCTCGATAGGTTTTTATAAGATAAAGAGTGTTAGTAATTGATAAATGTTTAAAAATATTGTGTATACAGATAAAAGATGGGAATTTTTTTATTTTAATAAAAAAAATAGGAGTCATTGAGAATTTGATGCAAAAGAAATAGGGATGTTGATTAAGTAAGAGAGTTAAAAATAGTGTTTTTATCTCTTGTAATGGGATCAATGGTAAAAGAAGTGAATTATTTGGTGAGGGTAGTGGGTATTTGATGATAAGTGATAAGATTTTCACTTTTACATTTATAATCACCATTAACCTGATGGAAGATGAGTTGAGAGTCATCTAAAGCATGCAAATATGTAATATTTAAGTCAAGTGTTTCTCTCACTCTTAAGATTAATGCTTCATATTATGCCATGTTATTAGTAACATCAAAAGTAAGCTATAATGCTACGGGGATTATTTTACCATGAGGACTAATTATAACACAACCTACCTCAGCTCCTTGAAGGTATTGAGCACCATCAAAATGAAGGGTCTAGGTGTATTCATGCAAATCAACATTGATTTCATAAAGTTATTCGATAACTACTTTAGATTTAGTAGTATTGGGAATGACATAGAATCTTCTTGATTACTTACTTATAAGTCAAAAATGAGGTTGTGAAAGTAATATTTAAGAGAGATGGCTTGATTGAGACATTCAATATAGAGAATGTTATTATTAGGGGGTCTATCTTGAAGACTATTAGTATTGGGTATGGTTACTAATACAAGTTACATGGAAATGAATTGCCCTTTGATATATTTTTACGTGATGATGCAGAGGTCAAATTCCATTAAGAGAACCATCCAATTGCAAATTCTATCTCTAGGTAGAAAGGATTTGGAGAAAAATTGATGAAGTGGGTCAGAATGAACTATGACATAAGTTGTTTAATATACCATATAGTGATGAAGCTTTTAATCTATAAAATAGATATAAATGTAATCACATTATACTTTAGTATAACATTTTCTATAATAAATGAGGCCTTAACTAATATAGTAGATATAATACTCTCTTTATTATCATATTGTTGGGCAAGCATTTCCCCAACCAATACAAGTGTACAAGAAGTGTACAAATTCAAAAGATGATAATTAGAAGGTGGATGAAGGGTAGACATATGTAACAATGATTATATTATGTTATCAAATGCCTTATAACAAGGATAGGTACATTATAAAGCATTACCTTTCTTAAGAAGGTAATTAATATAATAAATTCAATAAGCCATTTTGGGGATGAATCATCGAATTTCCATAAGCTTACCAAGGTAAGTGTGAATGTCTAGACTGGAATGAGGAATAGGTATGTTGAATATAACCTTGATATTAGTAGGATAGACATCACTACCATTAAGAGAGACTAAGAACCCTAGAAATTTACTAGATGTAATGCCAAAAACACATTTATAGGGATTGAGTCTAACTTTATATTTGATGAGTCAATCAAAGATGATGGCAAGATTAGAAAGATGAGTTTTTCAAATTTTAGATTTGGAAATGAGATCATCCACATAGATTTCCACAATCTTATGGATAAGGTCATGAAAAATGTGCATCATAGCCCACTGATAGGTAGCTTAGGTGTTTTTAAGGTCAAATGACATTTTAACATAACAATAGGTGCCCCATTACGTGGTGAAAGTTGTCTTGTTGTTTTCTTTAAGGTAAATATAAATTTGATTATAGCCTAAAAAATAATCTATGAGGGACAAAATTTCATATCTAGTAGTGTAATCGATGATGGCATCTATTGAAGGTAATATAAAATTGGCCTTGAGACAATGGAGATTGTGGTTATAAAAATGGATGCAAATAAAAATAACCATGGTAACTTTTTAAAACAAGAATAATGTTTGACACCCATTCAAAATAGTACATAGGTTTGATAAACTTGGCATATAATAGTTTAATAAATTTTTTATGGCATAAGGTGGAAACTTCAGGGGTAAATTTTCATTATTTTTGCTAAATGGGTTTGGCATAGGGGTATGTTATGAAGTTGTGCACCATGATACTAGGATCGATTTCAAGCATGTCCTCATATGACCAATCAAAAGCATCACAATATTTATCAAAGAATAGATTGAATTTATCATGTTTGGTTGGCATGAATTATCTAAAAACTATTATAGGTCGAGGACATGAGGGTGTGATATATTCTATTATTGTAGTTTCTTTAATAACCATAGCATTTCTATCTTGAAAATGATATGGCACATTGGGAAAATATTAAATGGAGTTGGTTTTACGATCTATTCTAGCAATGAAGTTGTTAAAATGAAGGGAGTTTCATTTTAAATTCTAAATTTTGTGATGTTTCCAAAGAAGTTGAGGTTCTCGAGCATAGATCAATTCAAGGATGGATTCATCACTAGGTAACATAGGTGGAGGTCAATAATATTCCACATATACTTCAATATCAATGATTTTTTTACCATGGAAATCATATTAAGAATGTATTTGGCATACATTTGTGGCCTTGGCATCAAGAGTGATCTTAAGACTAGATGGAATGGTAGAGGAAGGTTGATTGGAGTCAATTATTTTATCTTTGGAATCATTGATGGGGAGAGGATATGGTAAAATAGCTAGTGTGATAGGAGGTATGGAAGGTTACAAAAATTTTAAATATGTGAGAGGTAAGATTTATTCCACTAACTAAGGAGTAACAATAAGTGGAGAGTTAATTAAAGGTACATACCTTCAAGTTCTAACTTAAAATCCATGGAAATAGTATGAACATCATAGTTAAAATCATGTGTTTTAGCTAAATTTTTTTTTATAATGTTGAGCATCTAAATATATTGATTGAGTTTGGGTTATAATTTAGTTATCATCATAAGTTAGATACATAGTACATGCTTGTGACTCTGAAGGAACTTTGGAAAGTGAGATGCCTAGATCACTAAATTTATGCGCTGACATGGTTAAAGGGTCTTGAAATAACTTGGCCACTCCATAGTCATTAAAAGTGAAATCGTATTATGTATAAGATGTTTCATGTGCATTATATAGAGGAGGAAAATTAGTGATCTCATTGATAAGAGGGATGGTAAAATCACAAGGTAATAAGGAAGGAAGAATCCACTCCAAATATAAGGTGGTCATTGGGTACTATTTCATGTGTTTGTAAAATCATTTTTCACATCATCATTAGAAGTGGTAAGAGTGGCATGTAAATTAGGATTCATATTGGTGAATTTGGGTAAAAATGTGCTATTAATTTTTGGAATAATGGGAATCCAATATTGAGATTTAGGATTGGGTAGTTTAATAGTCTATGATTTAAGATCAACCTCATGTTTATACCATTTTCCATTATGAATGGAATTGATACATTATATTTTGAAAGAGGAAATAGACCTCGTGTGATAATTCCATGGGCACCCTAGGAGTATATTATAAGATAATGGTAAATTAAGTACCATAATCTTAGTGTGTATAGTTTTGGGTCCAATAGTAAGAGGAATCCAAATACAATCGAGTGGATTTTGATTGGTATTATTAAATCCACAAAATTTTAGATGAGTTTTCTTGAGATGATCTTATCTATACCCAAGTTGTTGAATGAGCCATAGAGATGTCACTTTAATTCTCGACCTTCATCTAATAATACTTTTAAATGAGGGTAGTATTAATGGCTATTTTAATAAATAGAGGTGGGTCACTGGCATAAAAGATAATTTCATCATTGATCATGTCTTACTAAAGGGACTCTATGGAAGGTTTTAAATAAGGACAAATAGATTCAATGGTATAAACTTTTGTTGGTTGCGGCTCATGTGAAGGTGGTTCTTATTTTAAGGGAGATGGTTCTTCAATTTCTTAGAGTTGTTGCATTATTAATTTACAATGATAAGGAGAGGTACAAACTAAGCCTATGAGAGGAATTTTTAAAGGCATAGAATTGAGTTCTTCTAAGAAGTTCTAATGAGTTTTAGAAGAGGAAAAACTAGCACAAGGTTTAGAGGGTGAAATATGTTTAGGAAGAAGAAAAGTAGTTGGAAGTTCAGATTGAGGAGGTGGTTCCTCACTGGTTTCTAAAGGTAAGTTAGTAGTAGTAGTATATTTGAGAAGTTGCTCTTCTAGTGATGGTTTCTTTGGTTTGGTGACAAGATCTTTGTGGGCTAGTTTGAATTGATATTGACCTTATCCACATTTAAATATTGGGAATTGGTATAGTATTGATCATAATCAACATCTATCACATAAAAATCCTTGTTTAATTTTTGAGGTTTATATGCAGAGAAATATTTTGGATTGTTAGAGGAAGAAGATTTGGAATATTGTTTCTTTTGAGAATAACATAATCGTGATGACAGATTTTGATCATGGAATAATGATTGAATGAATATCCTAACATAAAATAAATGACAAATTTTGTAATCCCCCAACATGATTTGTGAGAATGACTTATATCAGTGTGAAACCAAAAAAATACATTATGATCATATCATTTAGGGGGAGTATTGGGATGTGTAAATGGTATATGGTAAATTTGGGGATTTTATGGTTTAGTGACTTCCATTTTGGGTTGAAGAGGATTTTTAGTTATTGCATTAGTTGAATGTTGGAAATATCCCTTGATGATTTTAGTGTTAGGTTTGAACTCTTTCATTAGGAATTATTGATGCTTAGCTTGATCAAGAGCATCATTTAAATTTTAAAGAGTAAAAGTTTGAACCTTGTATTAGAGTGAATGAGTTAATGCCATTATTAAAATTTTAAACAAATGGTCATAAGTCATTTTTTGATTGGAATTATGAGCCAAATATTTCTATTTTTTAATAAAATCATGAGCTGATTCGATGGGGGATTGTTTAGCATTGATGAAATGACTAAGACAATTTTTGAGAAGATCATTGTGTTGCAATTATTTAACTAAAAGATTGACTAAATCCTTTGGTTTCCATATATAATGTTGGGAAAGTTGGTTATACCATTCTAATACATCATTAGTGAAGTTCTTAACTAAAAGTTTAGGTGTGGCAAAGGTATTAGTTTGGATCCACTCTTTATAAATATTACCGAATACCTTAAGAAAAGATGTAGGGTCTTTATTCCCATCATATTTAATAGTTGGAGATATATTACCAATATAAATATAAATAATAAAAGGGGCTAACGGATCATTTTTATTATGTTGAATCATCTTATTATGCATGATAGGTTGGGGAATGACATAACCCATGAAATATCTAAGAGGTGGAGGGATACATTTATTATTATTTTGAGGAATAAGAATGGGAGGATGATTATCCATGTTGATCAAATGATTTTTTAGTTACATAATTTAGGAGGTGTTAGATGTTTGCATGTTGTTCATTTGTTGCACTATTTGTGCAAGAATTTGAGTTGTATTAATTGGTGGGTTGATGTTGGTAGAAGGATTCCCTAAATTCATATTAGGGGGAGGGTTTATAGGTGTTGAATTTCCTGTGGGGTTATTAGATATGATTTTATCAATCACCCCCACATTATGATGAGATGTTTAAATACGGGAATTATCTAGATAAGTATGAAAAGGATCTAAATCACCAATCTCATCTATCAAAGTAATTTGAACCATATTGAAATCAAAATATGAGGGAGGGGAAGATGTGCTCCAAGATTGAAGATACTCTTGGGAAGTGATGGTAGGAAGAAAATAATACTCCATATAACAATTAAATGGATTTAGGTTGTCAAAATAAATTTTGATAAGGGATTTCATATTACTTGAAGAAATAATTAGAGATTATAAAATAAGAATGAAAAATAGAGATAGATTTATCCACACACATAATAGTATTGGAAAATAGATATATAGTCAACTTGGTTGATAAAGTCTTTGAGAAAGGTCAAATAGGTCGACTGTGTGTTGTAAAGGATAAATTTGAAATAGGCTAGAGGGATACATAATCATATGGGTCAATTGTGTAATAAAAATGAAGAGACTAAATAGATGATAAATATACACAATTAAATTAATAAAATTTATATTTGAAAAGGAGAAATTGATCAATTTGATAAGGATACTTAGTCAAACGTAACAATTGTGTACTGAAGGTAAAGAAGATAAATAATCTATAAGAGATTTTGTTAATAGGGATGATAGCGTTCTAAAAATAGAGAGATTTTTCAAGATAATATATAAGAAAATGAAATTAAGCACATAATTAATTAGATCAATGTGAATGATATAATTAGAACATGCAACACAAACCTTTCACCAGTGTTGTCTAATACAAATTTTGTAATACAAAATATAATGATCAAAGAGCAAGCACCAAATTGAAATTAAATGCTAAATAATTAGTCATTATTAAGTGTTATTATGATATAATAAAGTTTAAAATTAATATTATAGGGAGTTTTTTAATAAGGAACTAAAAATTAATCCAAGGATGGTTTTAAGAAGTTTAGGAATAAAGGGATATGTATTGGTGATGGTACTAGATTGGTATTGGGACCCACACCCTTATTTCACAATCCTATAGTGATAAAGGTGTTGGATGCTTTGATAATATATGCCATCAACCACATGTTTATAATTGGCTAAAAAAGCAAGTTAGCTTCCCCCTTGGTGATGAAATCCAAGTAGGTAGGACTTGGGAAGACAAATGTTTAATTATTTTTAATGCAAGGTGATTTTTAAAGTGTGTGAAAAAGAAAATTAGTGAGACTAAATTGGTAAATTAAAAAAAACACCTAATTAATATATCTTTTTTACTCTAAGTATGGAAGCAACTCAAAATAAAGTGAACTAATTAATAATAAAAGTATGTTATTTTTGTTGACTATGAAGAGTATAAAGTTAGTTTAGGCAACATGATATACAAAAAATGTAGAACATATTTGACTGGGTTGCTAATATTTTGCATAATTAATATCTAGAAGAACACAATCAAACAGGTCGACTATGTCTTGTAGATATAAAATAGGCTATATAATTATGTCAAACTAGTCAACTCAGTTTACTATAGGGATATAGTTTTATAGACTACAAACTTGCAAAAAATAGTATTGGAAATGAAAAATTGAAATGATAGATTAAGAATGAATGTTGGTGGGTTTGAAGATGCTTAGATTGTAAAATTTTATGTTATTATGATTAAGTGTTGATTCAAATATTCTATGAATAGAGTTGACTGGGTTGATAGAGTTTGTAGAACCTATGTGCTAAAATTAAGTTACGAATAGAGTCGACTGGCTCGATTATGTTTGTACATTTGTATGCTAAAAAGAACTGTGAAAAAAGATGACTAGTTTGACTATGTATGCAACAATATGACTAAATAATAAGACTATGTTGAGCTGATTGATCTATTCACCTATATTTGAAGAAGACTTATAGAGACAAAAAAAGTTATTTTGGGGAAATTATGTATTGAACCTATGAATAGACTATTGTAAATATACTGATAAATTCAATATAGTACTACAAAAATAGAAATAGATAATAAGATGACAAAAATGAATATGTGAAAAAAAACCTACAAGGGTTTGGTTTACATTGGGTTCATTAGAATATATACAAAGGAAAATTTAGTTGACCTATTATTCAATCCTAACTCAAAGAAGATCAATCTCACTTACACATTCAATTTCTAATACATTATATATTTAGAGTCATGACCAAGATGGATCTACTAGACCTAACCAATGGATATCTTACTGCAATAACATCACTAGAGGGAGTTTCAAAGCCTCTATTCAAGAAAAACCATGTAATAACCCTAGTTAGGTCTAATGTTTTCATATTCACTAAATAAATGACAAGTAAAGTAACATTTAACCTATTGCTCACTAAAGTTTGTGGTACAAAGTGGAGGTAATAAACATAAAAATTAAACATGCATAGAATATGTATACTCAAGTTAATGTATAGGAAATCATAATGCAAGGGATATAAGTACAAATGAAAATCTATCTACTCTTACAAAAGAGGAACAAATTTAGGAATTCATACCTTTGAAGATGAACCAATCGAGCCTCACTCTCTCCCTTGGCCAAGGTGCTTCGCAAGAAGTTGTTGTGGTATGTAAGGATAATAAAGATAAGTCAGCTCTAGGCTAAATAACTTATCTATGCATCCAAAATACTTCTCCATAAGATAAGATTTATATCTCCAAAGAAAGTATTGAAACCATAATCTATGCTTCTTAAGTAGAATGGTGGATGAGAAGATGCACAATATGATATTCTTCTTCTTCTCTTCTAAGAAATGGTGAAATGAATGTGTATATATAGATAAATCTACCCTTAAATATTTTTGAAAGTTTATCCAATAGGTTTAGCCCAATTTGACTCTATATCATTATTTGATAAAAATAAGTTAGGTCTTGGTCTAGGTCATCCATAGTCAACCTAAACCCATAATGTGCTTTTAACAAATTAAATACAGAGTCAGCCTAGGCTGATATTGTATGATAAATGTAAAAAATGGGTTTTAGGCTTAGGAAGGGGATAAGTAAGGTGGTTAAATGCTTGAAGGAGTGTATAATAAAGGAGGAAAGGATTAAATAATTTTATAGGAGAAGGTTTTGGAGATATCAAGTGGTATTATAGAGGACAAAAATACTATGAAGCACCAATGGTCTACCCACCCCTTTCTTAGTGCACCCTTTAAGGAATGCACTTAGAGAGATTGAGACTGGATGGGTTATTATATGAGACATAACATCATTAATTGATAAAGTTTGAAAATACTATGTGTATATAGTTTCTTAATGTGACTAGTGCATGAGTCATTATGAAACTTAACATACAATGGTAAAAATATTGTTGGGTACATTCTCATTTCTTGAAGTATTGATGTTGCCATTTGGTCAGAGAGTTTTCATTTTATACCTAACCCTCTCTCCTTTTGATGTTCATTTGATGTCAAATGATCCTTTTATATTTTTTAGAAACTTTGAAATGAAGCAAAGTATAGCTCAAGAACAAAAAAAATCTTGAAGTTAGTTCAAATAGAAGTGTATGAGTTTTGTGTTAGTGAGAAAAATGGTATTGAGCCTTTGGTGGTAGAGTTGCATATCTGAAGGATCTATTCAAATAAAGATATATAATGGAGCCCAATACCTCTAACTCATTCCCTAAATTATCTTATCAGTAATCCTAAAATGAGAAAAACCAAGTCCCATATTATTTCCAAAGCTCACTTAATACATAAAATCCAAAGATGTTCTTGGGAGAATGAGATTTTGGATTGAACTACAAGATGAATATTTTTTGAGAAATGTAACCTAGATATTGTGAAGTCTTTGGTCTCATTGGATCAATGGAATTTAAGTTCCTTATCACATTTGACTCTCATTTGAGTTATCTTGGGAAAGTTATTTGGGTAAGCACAAGCACCTTGAGATGTTAAGGTGTTTTATGATAATTAAGCTTTGGATATGTTGTTTCATTTTGAGTAGATGACTAGAGATTTATAAGATCACTTGAGTGGAATTATTTATCCCTTGTTGGATTAAAGGGATAACCATTTTGGTGATGATTTATAATGGAGGAGATCCATTATAAGTTCAAGGAGAACTACATCAAACCCTGATTCTAAGGATCATCTATGCAGGTTACCTAAGTTATGGCAAGGGCATTAGGTTTAGGTCATATTATAATTAAGGGGTTCTTTGTCATCATCCTTCATGTTGGGATTATATGTTGTTGTTTTAATTAAATTTATATATAATATTAATTAAATAAAATTTGAGATTGATCTACATGTGGTTGTTTTCAACCTCTTCTCATTAAGTTTGGTTTATGTAGATGTTAGATTTATTGAGATGATTATGTTTTAGTAACCCTTATTTTTTTGTGTGCCTTGATATAAAAGTTTGTATAATGTTAGTCTAGACTCTCCCTTGGTGAGACTTAGGGTGGTAACCCTTAAAATAAAGAAATTTCACCTTAGTTCACTTATGTGAGTTGACTTGACATGTATGTTTGAATTTCTACATGATATGTTAAATAAATACACTATAATTAAATTAGATCATTTATTCATATCATCATATTAATGTGTACCTCCTCCTTGATAAGGAAATTGAGTAAACAATCTTAGAAACCATATTTGAACATAACCTCACCCTAATATGTTTGTATTCTACTACCTAGGGAATCCTTTTGGTGGAAAATAAATAAATAAAATAACTCACATAATAATTATGTGTCACACTCCTATGTAACATCGAGATAATTACACAATAGTTAAACAACTAATAAACTATGTTAATAAGTAAGCATCATCAAATCAAGTTATAAAAAAATCACATGACTTTTGGGATAATTATTTTGGCATGACCAAAAGTGTTTCTTTGGTGGAGTTGTTAGTTGAAGCTTATTTTTTGGTTGTGATGTATCATTGATGGTTAATTTTTCTTCATTATTGATTTCTTTATATTTGACCTTGTAGCTTGGTTTTTTTAGCTTGGTTATCTGTAAAATTTAGAAGATGGAGCATTGGATGCATACTTGAGCTTGTTTAAAGATATGAAATTGAATTTGCATTCTTTGACTATATGGCATAACTCATCAAAGGATTTAAATTTATTGAATGTGATAAAATCATGGAGTGGTGATAGAAAAATTTGTGTGAAGATATATTTTAACTCATCAGATACCATAAAATTTGGCATCTTATCTAACATAGTTTTGTATTGAAGAACATACTCACTAATTGGCTCATTGACCCATGATTGAATTTTGAAATTTGTGCATAGGATATTTTATTGCCAATTTTTATAGATAAGTGTGATAGAAACTAATTTTACAAAGAGTTGAATGACTTAACTAATTAGAGTGGAATATCACAAAACCATTACAAAGTATAAAATTTGATGCATCTTGGAAAGATCATGGATAATAATTTGTCATTATAAACATAATACAAGCATGTTGTATGTAATAATCAATGATGTTATTTAGGATCACCTTTAACTACATAAATTGGTATCTTAGGAGTTATGACACGTGTTGGTAATGAGTAAGATTCTATCTTGGGTACCAAATGACTATGAAACAAAGTATGGGAGCCCATTTAAAAATTGTCTAGAGATAATTTAATCTAATTACAACACCTTAATATGTAAACTAAAAAAATTTAATCAAGAGAGTGTGCATTAGACGATGTTGGTAATGAAACCTGTGTAGTAATCAAAGGAGGCATGTATGATTCCTATGTATAAATAAGCATATGAATCTATTGGAAAGTTTTGATGCCTCCATGCCTAGGGATAATGTCACATATGTAATTGGAGGGGTTGATATAGAAATAGTAGAAATAGTAGAAACTAAAACATCTAAAGTGGGAACATATTATTCATCCAATGTAGTTGTTTGAGATGATTTATTTTGTTCACCTCTTACAATATATAGTAATGTGTCAATCTTATGTGGATTAACATTAAGATATTAAGTTAATTATTTGTCATTTATTTAATTTGAGTGTTTTGTATTAGCTCTATGAGTCTTAATAGTTATGGTAAGTCCATAAATAGGGTGTGTAGTATGTATTATAACATTCCAAATGTAAAAATATTCTTATTCCCAAGTAATAATTGATTTTATAAAGATTTTCCTAATGATTCTTGTATCTTAGGATCATTATTTGAGTTGAGTAAGGCTTGACATTGTACATTAGTCATTTTAGCCTTTTTATTGTTTTTGAGTTTGTTGCATGCCAATATATAGTGATTTCAAATAACACCTTGTAAATAAACATAGAATGCAATAGTGAAATTCAAAATATGTAAGAAAAAATCATTCATTATTACCATGATTTTAAAATTGAGACTTTGAATTTAAGAAAGTGATTAGAGGTGTAACTAAACATGATGTTTTTTTCTAGACTCTTAAATATAGTGATCCTCATTGTAGAATAGTGAATAAGGCCCAAAGGGAAAAAATATGGAGGATGAAACCATATTTTAACTATGTTATCTCATATCTAAGCTATGTTGAGAGCAATTTATTGGGACCAACTAGTTACTAGTATACTACAAAGATAAATAATTATAAGGATTCTTATAGATTAAAAAAAAATCCTATGTATTTTTGATATATTGTGAGGTACATGGAAACTAAAATCTATATAGAGTATTGTCTAATGGATTGAATATTAAATAAATACCTATCACATGATGTCCTAGGTAAACCTAAAGACTACTTTACCTAGAATGATAGAATCTACGAGATTTAAAACTGCTGAAACATAGTTTCAAAAAAATAAGAAAAGAAAGAAAATGAAAATAAAATTAAAATTGAAAGCCAAATCAAAATAAAATATTTTTTTGTATATAAATAATAAAATAATATGAAAAACCCTAGGACAAAATTTAGAAAAGTAAATATAAAAATGTATGGGTTTACCAATATGTTCTACTCTTTTTTATTTAATAATTAAATGTTTTTTAATATGTATAAAAGTTTAAATGATTAGAATGCTAAAGACATACAACAATTAACAATTCTATTTACAACATGCTAAATATAAATACATGTTATTTTGGAAAACACTAGTGAAATAAAATAATTTAACTTAAATATGGACATATGATTGACTATGACCATTCATGGTTAAGAGCTAGGTCTGAAGATGTTTCTAGATAGGTTTGTGCTCCTTGGACAATAATGCAGGCCAACTATTTTAGTTTATTGTGGACTTTTCTATGTTTATTATGACCAAATAGTGATTGTTTTGCCTTATACACATATGTTTGTTGATTAGGTTGAGATGTTTTGATTCTATTTATGTTGCATGAAGATTATTATTTTCTTTCTCTTTGCCTTAGAAACCCTAGGGGTCTTTTGAGAGCTAGAAAGTTGAAAAAAAAGACTGTAATGGCCTGAGTTGGCACTAATAATAATTGTACACAATTGAGCACTGCCTATGTAACTAGATACTCTAAAGTGGGAATCAATCTACACATAATTATCTCTCCTAGAATGATTGTGCATTTTTTATTCTTGACTATATGTATGCAGCTATAAATTTTAATTTTATACTTATAAGGATATCTCTTGAATTGATTTAGAAAGCTTCATATTATATTGTGACAACTCTTTGTGAATGATATTAAATTTGGGAAGAATAAGGTATATTTTCTCAATGTGTAATGGTGTGTAAGTGCTTAATAGATAGTGTTAACATAGGAATAATGGATGACCTTTGATTTATATTTATAGTAAAACTTTTTGAAAATTTTAGTTAGTTGAATTTTAAAAACATACAAGAAGTCCCACAAGAATATATCAAATTTGAAAAATAGTCATTAGTTGGTGTGGGGACAAGGCTGCTTTGGGTGGATAGGTCTATAGTAGTAGCCCTATTTACCTAGAGTAGACCTATCCTAGAGACTCAGGGACAACTATATTTAGATGGAGGTAATCTTAGGGTAGTATAAATTAGTTTGTTCATTTTAATTGGAAAGTTCTATCTATTAGTGATAATGAATAGAGGTTCAACCTCACATATAGATAAATGGATAATAAGATTCATGTATTTGGGGTGCAAGTAGAGTTTTTTAGGATGTGTTAAAAATTAACATTGTCAAGAACCTATGACCACACACACACACACACACACACACACACAAGCCTACCCTATGCACGTGACTTATTAGTTAAAAATAAATATAATATGAGGATGATGAGGATGCCTTGAGTAATGTAATGGGTTACTTAGAAACTATAGGTTTTTTATAGTAGCATAACATTTGTAAGTTTAAATATGAAATCAACAACATATTGAATCAACATAATATATCTAACATATGTGAATCTTAATAAATTTATAAACCATGATACCATGCATATAACTAAATTTGCATTATATCATAAAATAAAAGGAGTATTATAGATATCCAATGGATGTGATTCTCTTAACTATCCATCATGATGTCACCTATATAGAATTGAACTTAGTGTATCATGTGGTATCTATGTATTTGACAACACAATATTTGCATAGCACTTTTTACCAAATTATTCATATCAATGTGAACTCTTCAACCATAATGATTATAAGATATTCACAAAATAGGCCTCTTGAGAAGGCTTTGGAAACTTTTGAGTAAATTTAGGTCACTTAAATAAATAAAGATAAAAGGATGATGATGAGGAGTGTAATGGGTTACTTGGACCCTCTAGTTATTTAATGGTTATGGACTAGTTTTGAGAGTAAATATGAAATCAAAAATAAATGATATCAACATAAGATATATAAAATAAGTGATTCTTAAAAAATTAAGACATAAAAGACCATTAAAATGTGCACAAAACTAAATTCACATTATATCATCAAACAAAAGGAGAACATCAAATATTAGATAGATGTGAGTCTCTCTACTACCCATCAAAGGTCTCTTATATAGGTGTGATCTTAATACATCATATAAAAATAATTATTTTCAAATACACTATGTATATGAAATTTTTATAAAAAATGATTCAAAGAGGTATGGTCTCATGTGTTAGAATAATTAAAGGTTAAGTGGTGCTATTTATGTACCCTTAATACATTAAATTACATTGGATAAATAATAATATAATTTATTATTTATCATGAGCTTATCCTCATGTAAATAAATAATAAAATATATTAAATTATCTTTAGAGAGGTTGAACGTATTAATGTAGTGGTTGGAAAAGGTCACATTATAATTGTTAGATTACCTTGCCTATTTAATAAAGAGTTTATATTATAAGATGCAATGAAAAAAGGAGGGTTGAGATAAATGATGAAATGTGGAGAACACTTTTGAAAGTTATGTGAAGATTGATTGAGAAGAACTAAAAGGAAGAAAGATTGTATTGTGTACTTTTCAATTTCCCATAATATGAATAATATTTATGGGTTTTTTACCTCTTAGAGGTTTTCCCATGTATATCTTATGTTGGTTTCATGTATGACTTTGATATTTATTTCATATCTAGATCCATTCCTTATATGTATTATTTCACCTATTTTATCATGGTATTAGAGCCTGTGATGTGTTGATCAAGCAAAAAAGTTGTAGATTGAGCTTGTTGAGCTGTGTTTAATCTCATTTTTATTCAAAATTCACCTATAGATATTATGGCATGTTCATGATAGTTTTATTGGGCTTCTCTCTTCATCAAGTTTGTGATATGTGCACTACAAGCGTTCATTGGTAGATTTGACCAACCAGAGCCATTTTTAGGATATTTTAAACCCTATGGAGGACTTATATGGCCTATGGTATAGTTTTTACCTAAGGATCTGGTAAAAAAAATGATTTTCAATATTATTTATTATTATTTGGCATATAAATTAGTCAAAAAACATATTCTTAGCCTTTCTAATATTTTTGAGAGTCTCTAAGGTAGTTTTTTAAAAAAATCTATTTTCTCTCTCCTCTTGAGCAACATTTTTTAGCATGTGAAAGCTAAAATCAATAAAATATTATTTTTTAGGTAAAAAATCTCAATTCTAATCACTCTAATTGCTTATTTTGGCCATTTCCAAGCATTTTTAACCTTTACTTGACCAGTTTTAGATCTTTGTAACTGATTTTAATTTTTCTCTCTCCTCTCATGCATCTTTATATAGCTTGTGAGAGGTAGAAAACTTTAAAAAATTAACCTCTACATAATTTTTTATTCTAATGTGGTCTAGAAGGGATAAATTAGGTAGATTTGGTAGTCTAAAACATCTATAGACTCTATGAAGCACTTGTTTAGCTCATTTCATTTTTTACTCTCTTCATAAGTGCCATTTTATGACTTAATATAACTCCCTAAAGGAAAAATACATAAAAGAAAATATTGTTGATAAATCTCTAGTCTATTATTTGTATTTAAAGGTTGATTTATCTATTTTTAAGCTTGTTAAAATGGTTTGGAGAGTCATCTATAGCATCTTATCATTGTTATTAATTTTTGACTCATACTTGGGCACATTTATACAAATTTGTATAAAATTAATATTAGAAAAAATTATTATTTTTATCTTTAACCTCAGACCTGGTTGTTTGGTGCTTGAAATACCCATGCACAAGGTTTTTGAGGTGTGTTTCAGGACCTGGTGTGATCTCCCTAAGCTTCCCTGTTACTACCAACTTATGCCCTATGCCATATTTATACCTACTACGATGAAAATGAAAATAAAATGGTTATTAATAGTTTTCTAAAATTATTTATTAAATATTTACTTTTATTAAATACCTTTTTCCATGCAAGCACTATGGTGGGCACTCCATTTGTTGAGTTGTCTTTTTCAAAAAAAGTGAAAAACATTTGATTATTTTCTTTATACAGTCAATGAATACTTTTTTTACATGAATTAAATATTTTTATTTAAAAAATAGAATTAAGTCAATAAGATTTAGAACTTCTAACTTACATGTGAATTCTTGTATTAGATAAAGAGAAGATAGATAATGCAATTTTGAAAAACACTTGTAGATCTAAGGTCCTAAAATAAAATCTAAATCCCAATATATTTTTTGATCAAAATTAATTAATTTATTTTTAAAAAATTAGTTAAAAAGTTTGGTTATTAGCCATGCAAAATCTCACATGTGAAGTTTACAACACTTTTGATACCCTTTAACTTGTCATACTTTTTTTGAAAGATGGTCATGTGACCAATTAATCTTTAAGTTTTTACATGTTTTAGATATATTGGTATGGTCCTTTATTTTATTGGAAGCCTCATTACATGACTTTTAGTAAATAATTTGTCTTATGACACTTGTGACATTTTTGTGACACTTGTGATTTTTGTCCTTGTTGTAGTTCTTTTTATTTTTTTTAATTGTTTTACAATCAACTAGGTGGGTAGTGTTGTTTACTCACTAGAATATTTATATTTATTTCAAAATTAAGTATAAAACATGTTAAATTTTTTGCTTTCTAAATATTTTTTTATGTCGATTTAGTATTAAAATCAAACCTATAGTGTCAACTTTAAAAGACAATAAATATTCATAACTAAAATTATAATATGAGTTATTCCTAATAAGATATATTATGTTTGTATAATTTAGTATTATAATATTAATAAATTTATTATATGTGAATCACATAACATGTGTTTTAAATTTAACATGCTTGATTGTAAGCGTAAATCCATTCTTATTGAAGTTTACGTTAAGTTTACTCCAAAACCTGTGTGATAAAGCTAACCCTTCTTTATAGATATCTTGTTATTAGTTTGATTTATCTAACCATTAATAGGATAGATATTTCATATGATATGGGGGTTAATTCCATATTTATGTAGGATCCATACTTGGGTAATTATAAATTAGCAAAGTGGATACTTTGATATATAAAAGGAACTATAAACTTTGGTTTATATTATTATTTATTTGATAATGCTAATTTATTTGGTTATTATGATGATAACCATACTATGATGAGTCTACTTATAGATATGTGTCTAGTATGGTTTAAGTTCTATCACTTTGTGCACTTCATGTGGAAGTTTCTAAAGAATCATTGTGGCTATGAAGGATGATAAAATAATATCATGTGGAAGTTCCTCACTATACCACCATTCTTGGTGATAATTAAAGTTGTATAGCTTTGGTGAAAAATATAGTGTAACACCAATGAACTAAAGCCTATTAAAATTCATTTAATTTTGGTCCTATCAAAGTTATCATTGAGGGGGAATGTGCACAATAATATAATTTCTTAATGGACATGTGGGTCATGTGTTTCCTTCTATCTCTCTATACTTTTTGTCATTGCAAAGCATTATAATATATCACTTTATGTGATTTTAGTAAAATTTGTATAAAATATTACATTGTACCCAATACATAGTAGCATGGATATCCTTGTGTTATAAAAGACTCTAATATGCTTGGTTGATTGTTCATAATAAACTTTAGGATGTATCATCACTGTGAAATATAGTCTCATGATCATACCAGCCTAAACTCACTCTAAGTGGTTTAGGGTCACATAGTGTAATTAATTTAAAGGTGCATATGGATACATAGTGAAAAACCATTAGGTATCTATGGGTGTATAGTAGAATTAATTTAAAGGTGACTATGTGACTATGGTTATATAGTGTAATAACTTTAGGTGTTTATAGTTGTATTGTGTCATTCCTTTAAAGGTGACTATGTGATTACGGTTACATAGTGTAATTCCTTTGGGTATCTATATTTAAATAGTGTAATACCTTTGGGTGATTATGTTTACATAACATAATTCTTTTAAAGGTTACTATGGCATGATGAAGGATATTTCCTTCAATTATTACCTCTTAAAACTCATCATGTAGATGGTTCATAAAGTGTAACTTCTTTATTATAAAGGTGATTATGGTATGTCTCCCCACTTAACAATAAGGAGGAGTGTTATAATAATTAATGGTTAAGTGGTGTTATTTATGTACCCTTAATACATTAAATTAGATTGGTTAAATAATAATATATTTTATTATTTATCATGAGTTTATCCTCATGTAAATAAATAATAAAATATATTAAATAAATTTTGGAGAGGTTGGACCCATTATTGTAGTGATTGAAAAAAGTCACATTATAATGGTTATATTACCTTGACTATTTAATAAAGAGTTTATATTTTCAGATGTAATGAAAAAAATAGAGTTAAAATAAATGAGGAAATATGGAGAACACATTTCTAAGTTATGTGAAGATTAGTTGAGAAGAAGTAAGAGGAAGAAAGACTATATTAGGTACTTATTAATTTCTCATAATATGAATAATATTGTGGGTTTTTTAACCTCTTAGATGTTTTCTCACATATATCTTGTGTTAGTTTCATGTATGTTTTTTCTCTTGATCTCATATCTAGATCCATTGATCGTATGCATTATTTTGCTTATTTTATCATCATGGACCACAATTATTGAATGATATTTAAAAAAGGGATTTATTAAGAAGGCATTGGAATATTTAAGAAAATGTAATATGAATATATAAATTAAAATACCTTTATGATAACGATTATTACTTGAGGAACCCAATGGGTTTCTTGAGAAGGCCTTGAAAAATTTAAGCAAATGCAATATGAATATATAAAGTAAGATACCTTTATAATGATGATTATTACTTGAAACCTCTTAAAATTTGACAATTTCATAACAAGTTTAAGATAAAATATTAAATTAACAATGTATGAAATAAACATAATAAATCTTACATAAAAGAATCTTAATAAAGTAAGACATCAACAATCAAGACAATATATACAAATCTATATTTATGTTATATCATAAAATTTAAGGAATAAAATAAATATCATTTAGATGTGAATATATATATTAAAAATTCACTAATTTTATACACCTTATTTTTTGGAAAAATCTAATTTAGTAAGCTTTAATTCTATTAAAAAAAACCTTGATTTTATAAACTTTAATTTTGAAAGTCATGTATTAAAAATTAATTCTTAAAATTTATAATTTATAAACCTTAATTCTGTAAAAAAGAATTCATAAAATTATATTTATAATCCCTAATTTTATACCAAACCATGATTTACCAAGCCCTAATTATGAAGAAAATACTAATTTCATAATCACACATTTTATAAGTTTTAATTATGAAGGAAAAACTCATTTCCTAAATCCTAATTTTTTAATACTTATTCATGTAGAAAAACTAATTCCACAAGTCTTCATTATGTATAAAACCCTATTTTCATAAATAATATTTTATTAAACCATACTGTTAGAAAGTTTAATTTATAAATAATGAGGTCTTAATTATGTAACAAAGCCTAATTTATTTCATAAATATTAATTTTGTAAATAATAATTTGTAATACCAAATTATGTAACAAACCTTGATTTTATAAAAATAAATTTATGAAAACTTAAAATTTAAAGCACTAATTTCAAAATTATGAAACTCTAATTACCCACAAACCCTGATTTTATGATAAACCGTATTTTTTTAATTCCTAATTATGTGACAACATCTAATTTTATTACTAATTTTATAATCTATAATTTTATGGAAACCCCTAATTTAATAATACCAAATTATGAATATATCAAAAAAATAATACCAAATTATGTAAAAACCAATAATTTTTTGATCCCACTCATGATGATGGGTGAAAGGATAATTAAATAATTAAAAAATAAAAAATAAAAAATCAACCATATGAGGTTATTATGTGATCAATGAAATTTATATAGTAATAAATATATTGTTAATTTTGGTATTGGGTTTTCATCAAATTAAAATCAAATATAACATCAAATTGAAGATCAAAGTGGAGACCAAATATGATATCAAATGGAGATTGAATTAGAAATTAGATGAATATAAAACTAAATACTAATTAGATGATATATTAATTATTATCAAAATATGACAATTTTTGTCACCTATGACACACTAGCCACATATATTTAAATACATGTTCTTATATTTGATATACTTTTAACTAGTCACATGTGTATACTTATTAGATATATATTTATCACACAAATATAATTTATATAATATATGTAAAATCATAATAATAACATTCATCATACACTTATAACATAAATATCTATTAAATTTCACATAAAACCAAAAAAATGTGAAGTAAATTATTCAAGTTTTTAACCATCTTTTATTATCATTGTTTAGAAAGTTAATAAAGTATTCAAAGTAAGAAACTTTTGTTACCAATTATTAAAAATTTAATCAAACATTCAATAAAAAACTTGTTACTAATATATAATAAAGCAATCAAATATCCAAATTACATGACATTAATAAAGAAACAAACCATTTAAGTCTTTATTATGAAACCATCCTTATTTTCTCATAAATATTTATTTTTATTGATTTGATTTTGAAAAGGTTAATGAATATTGCTTAAAACACATTTTACACAAAAATTCATAACTTTATGATTGGTTATGGACATTGATTCATGTATCCTTTACTTTTTATAGCATTCTTAAAAATATTCAAGACTTTATACTAGATTGTTGTAATAATTTAATTTAAAAAATATAAAAATGTTATATGTTGTGAATTTAAAAAAAGACACCTCTTTGCAAAAAAGGTGGCTTTCATAAATTATAGCAGTAAAACTTCATTATAGGACTCATTTATACCCTCTTCTAAATAAATAAAATATAATATTATTGTATCATTTATAAAATATGTCAAAAATTCATTATGACAGAGTTAACACTTGTAAATGTGGGAAGTTTTTACTTCCTAAAATTAAAAATGATGGAGGAATGGAGATATCTCATATATATAAAACATAGTTATAATAAAAATTAGGTGAATAGTTAATTAAGTAAGATTAGGGCCTATGTTTGATTATCAACCTTGCTCATCACAATTTTTTTTATGATTATTATCTATTCAACATTATCTTTCAAATGGTAATATATTTCACAACAAAAAAATGATATATATATATATATATATATATATATATATATATAATTGTTTATAATTTTTTATGGTCCATCTAAAATTTTACCTTGCATTTAAGATGGTATCCTAAAAAATTTGATTGTATTTTACAATTAAAAACATAAATACAACTATATAAACATCAAATTTAATCCCTAAATAAAATTAATTAAAATACCACATGTTTTAAATACTGATACATGAATGACCAATAGTATTTCTAATGTAGGTCTCATCTATATAATAGTCCTAATCACATACATAACTCTATTTTTGTAGCATTCACCTTATTTCTTTAACCCTCTAAATTACATAGCATTCCATCATCTAAACACTTCCATATCGTATTTTTTTACACTAAATCAAAACCAACCACAAATTTGGTAATTCTCATTAAAAAAATTACAATTAATAATTTAATAATTTGACCTATTTTCATTCAAAAATATGATGTAAACTTATGGCTCAAAAGATGTCAAAAGTGTTCGATAAGATTGAAGTAAACCCAAGCCATACCCATTTACAAAATAAAATGGAAGGGGTATCAAAAGATGTTTATTTTTGAATTTGAACAAAATAAATAAATCCTTTTAAATCATAGATCCTCCAAAATATAAATAAGGCACACTATAAATTTACAATGTCAGAATGATATCGATACTCACAATGTCTAAAATATTGAAATTGTAATCTATAAAATAATTAAAAATAAGATACTAAAATATGAAAAGCTTTATCATTTAGATAAAAACCATATTTCACTTTAATTGACTTCAATTTGGTGGTAAATATGAATTCTACTAATAGTAACATAGAAAATGAAGTAGAAACATAATAGCAAAATAGTGATGTAAAAACATGTTAGCATTAAAAATCCAATTAACACTGCATTATACTATACGTATGGTTGGTGTTAATGTAAATTTAAATCAAGATAATCATAATACACATCACATTATTAGAATAACTAAACTAAGCTAAGTTATTGAAGTACAATTCAGTATTAGAGGGTGTAATTGCACTAGGATAATTTCTTATTAACATAAAGATAAATGAATTGATATAAGCTAACTATAAGATGAAATAGTCCTAAAACAAAATTTAGGTCTAAACAATGTCTTAAAATAGTAAACTATCATTAATAAAATAATTTGGTAAACAATGAACTAAGAAAAATAAAGAGAGTAATGAAACAAATATACCTTGGCTGAATATTATGAATTTGAGATTGGTTATAGAATATGTAAGTGAGCAACACCTCTATGTAAAATCTAAAAATATTACAAATTATATATTTTACATGTCTTCTTACAACCTAATATACCCTAGTATATATTCAACTATCAAATTTTCCATGTTTGCCTCTATGCCAAATATGTTATATTAAATCAAATTTATACTATGTTTTATTTATAATATTGAGTTTTTATGTGCTAGTACTTAATTTGATGTTGTATAATCATGTCTTCACTTTAGTTAATTCACAATTAAAAAAAAGTCTAATTTGACCTTTTCTTTTCCATCTTGACCTAATTCACAACAAACACTTAAATTAAGGACAAAAAAAAAGGTTATGGGTCAGGAATAATCAAGGGAGTTACAACTTCATATACTACACACTAGAATTAGACCTAATGTAGTTCTTTATACTATGTAAATGAAACCTTTAGTAAAGGCTTCACCTTCTCCTCCCTAGATGTGCAATACAACTACATGAACATTCACTCAAACTTTATATTGGTACAAGTGGTCACAAGATTTGAATAATATTAAAGTATCAAGGTAGAAAACTTAAATGGAGATCATAGAAATAGATATAGTTATGTTGGCTTAAACTTAAATAATGGAAGACTCATTTATGTAAATGTGACACCTTGTCAATACTTGAAAAAAAACTACAGGAGCACTAGTATATATATGGATCTCTATGACATGACATGTTTAAGGATGACACTATAAAATTTTGATAAGCTAAATTCATGGTGAAAAAAATCAAGCCAAAGTAGGAATAGCTTAAAAAAATAGACATGACAAATTCAATAGCTAATCAAATCCACCTAAAGGCAAATTTGATATAATATTAAATCAATCCTAGGAGAAACAAATACCCATAATGAGGAAATCATCTTATAAAATGTATGAACTAGGAATAAATCTAAAAATAGAAAAAATTAATGAATGTTGAAGACATCTATAAGGATAAGACTAGTGTGGACTATAAAATATATTAAAAATAAAAAAATATACATAAGTGGACTAAGTGTGATAAAATTAATAAAAGACACTATAAAAAATGGTCTTGTACCAAAATGAAGTGTCTACATAATTACCATAGTTTGATATGTGTTATACCCTTAAACTATAACATGTATAGGGATATGTGTTGATATGTTATGGCCTACATCACTTTTTATATTATCTTGACACATTTATTTATGTTCTCATATTATTAGCAAGGTTAGAATATGGAGTAACCATAGCATAATTAGGGTATATATATGAGGTATTAGTTAATACTTGAATATAATATTACAAATTATGCTCTTATTGTATGGTTGTGGAGGTTTTACCCATTGAAGTGAGTCAATATTATTTATCAAGAATTATAATTTGTTGTCAATTATTGGTATGTATCTACTTATTTTTCTCATTACTGAATTATATTGTTGTTAATTTATTTATGATATTTATATTTATACCATTATTTTTAATTGACTTTAATTTGGGTAAGGCTATGTGGTGTAGTTTTTTTATAGATATATTGTAATGTTTATTAAATAAATTAAAGGATGGAAAAAACACAAATTTTGATCTCAAAAGAATTTATTTTTTCTATTAGTGTCATAATATATTTTTAATTTTTTTCTAAATGGTTTGTAATTTTTTTCATATCCCTATGTAAATTAGTAATCATTAGATTTGTTTTACCAAGGTGATCATAATGGCATAATCTGTGATACATGTTTTTTGGCCTCAAAACCCTCCACCCTAAATTATTTAACCATAAACCTTAGAGTTTATGCATGTCTAGTCCAAACACTCAAAGTTGTAGAAAAGTGCAAGTCAATCTAAGAAAAGTTCCTAGAAATGAGGATATGAAGTTTGAAACCTCTTATTCAAGGGTTTATGGGTTGGCTTACCAAATCTAAGTAAATTTACAAAATGTGGGAAAAAATAATATATAGATGTGGTTAAAGGGAACATGGATGTAATGAATTTAAATTTTAAAAACATCAATTTGACATTGGAAAGTATCTTGTTTCATATTCTAGAAATTACACCATCCAATAATTCTTCATCATGCAACTCAAGGTCTCTCAAATGGAATAATGGAAACTCAAATACAGGTTTGAGGAACATCCTACCAAAAGTGGAAGTGCACAAGTTTTAAGGTAAATATCTAGTCAATTGGTAAATTTATTTGATCTACATCAAATCCTATATGCATATAAGGTGTTCATGGCATATATGTATTTATAACTAGAGTAATTCATTTGGTATAGATGGTTGTGCTCTCAAAATTAAACTAAGGTAATTTTTATTAGCCAATTAGTGTTGATTGAGGAGCTGTAAATGCACTACTATAATAATATCATATAAATCTATTTCATTCGGTTAGAAAGTTTGAGACAAATGGGGAGTGTCAAGGATTATATTAAGTAATTCTAAAACCTATCTTTGCATGTATATGACATCTTAAAAGACAACTTAAATGACCTATTTTTGGTTAGGATCATTAATAACACTAAATTTGATGTTTACATGTTAAATCCAAGTTCAACATCAGAGTCCATGGTAATTATGCATATAGTAGAGGAAAGAGATAGGGCTAACCAATATGATTTCACTACTGGTAGAGAGCACATTATTCTAGCATAATCATAACCTCAACCTACCAAATTGAATCCTTAAAAAAATGAAGAGAAATGAGAAAAATGTTTATGTTTCAACTGTGATAGAAAATATGACAAATGAAATAAATGTGTTGACAAGATTTTTTCTACATTGAAGGGGATAATGAAGACAAAGTGGATGATGGTGAAGTATTAGGTGAGGGAAAGGAGGATAAAAGTAAGGAATATTAATATTCTCAACCAATTATCTCATGTAATACACTTTTAGGTATTATCCCTCCATAAAACCCTCAAAGTCATGACTTTATTCAATAAACAAAAAGTGATGATGCTAATTGACACAAGGAGTACACATAACTTCATCAACAATAAGTCGGTAGCATGCTTGATTTTTTTTGTTTTTATAGCTCTATAATTTTAGGTCATGACTGTAGATGGTGTCAAAATTAGTTTTTTAGGGTAATACCACAATATCAAAATTACCATGGGAGATTATAAGTTAGAATCTCCTATGTTTTCTATTCCCATGGATGGGGTTGACATAGTTTTGGGAGTCCAATGGCTCAGAACCTTGGACACAATAGAGATTAATTTATCATATTTGTTCATGATTTTTAATTTTAAAGGTAGGACATTTAAACTATGTGGATTTCATGAAAATTATCGATAAATGGTTATTTCTTATTAGATGTAGAAGATTCTCAAAAAAGGGGCAGATGGGTTTGTAAGACATTTGTTTTCCTTAGAAGTATAACCAAAAAATATGTCTACACATCCTAATATATAAAATATTATTGATTGTTTAGATCAATGCAAAATTAATACCATCAAAAATGGAATATTATCATGTCATTAAATTTATACTAGTGATTAAACCTCCAAACATCATATGTTATCAATACCTATATGTCTAGAAGAGTGAGATTAAAAAGATGGTATAATAAATGTTGGAGGTTGGTGTTAACAATAATAACCAATTTTCATATTCATTTTATATGGTAATGGTTTATAATAAGGATGATATCTCTAAGATGTGCCCAAATTATATAAACACACCATCAAAGATAAGTTCACTATTCTAGAAATTGATGATTTTATAGATAAATTGCATGTTTTTGTCTACTTTGAAAAACTATATTTTCATTTAGGTTATCATCAAATTTTGATCAAAGACAAGGTTATAAATAATATAGATTTCAAAACTCATGAATGCCATCATGTTTTTTTGGTAATGATTTTGGGTCTCACAATTACACCATCTAGATCTAGATTTTTATGACCACTATATTTAGACCTTTTTGAAAAAAAATATCTTTATAATTTTTGATAACATACTAATATATAATAAGACATGGGAAGAAATTTTTTATCATGTGAATTAATTATTTATAATTTTGAAATAGTATCAACTTTACACCAGTCCTTCCAAGTGTGTTTTTGGAGTATATAAGTTGGATTACTTTGAGAATATTGTGTGACATTAAGGCATACAATTATACCCTCACAATATCAATGCCATAATATAATGACAAATTCCAAAAACCTTCAATCACCTCTAAGTTTTTTAAGGTTTGACAAGTTATTATCTTCATTTTATGAAAAAATATGGAATTATAATAACACCACTCATAAATTTTTTGAATGAGGACTCCTTCCATTGGAATGAAGCTACCACTAAGATATTTGATAAAATAGAGGCCATGTATTCCACTCCAGTTTTGTCTACCCTATACAATTTAAAGACCTTTATTTTTAAATGTAATGGTCAGGATATGCAATGGGACTAGTAATACTCTAAGGAAGGAGATCCCTTGCATTTGAGATACATCAACTCAAGGGTGAGAATTTGGTAAAACATTTCTATGAGAAGGAAATGATGGTTTTCCTTCATACAATAAAACAACAGAGACCTTATCTAATGGGTAGACACTTTATGGTCAAAATTGATCATGATAATAAAAAATACTTATGGGAATATAGGTTTTGAATTTAATAATAATAAAATGGGTGACCAAAATACCAAGGTATGACTTTGAAATCAGATATAAAAAAGGAAAGGACAATGTAGTCATAAATGCACTATCCATGAAAGATAAATCCATAGATGCATTGTTATGTGTAATGTCCAAATGGTAGGTAGATTAGGTGGATAACTTAAGATCATAATGGAAAAATAACATTGATACATAATTTTAGATTCAATAGCTCCAACAAGATTCTAGTATCTTAGACAAATTGAGTGGAAAAGGAATGCCATATGGTATATAGGTAAATTATACCTATAAAATAATTATGACCTAAAACATAATATCCTTACAAATATCTATGCATCTCAAGTAGGGGAATTAAATATTTTTGAAAAGCTATCATATAATCAAATAGTATTTATTTTGGTAAGGACCCTAAGGGGAATATCCATAAATTTTTGGTGGAATGTATGGTGTGTTAGGAAAATAAGGGTGAGATAATTAAGAACCTAAGTATTTTACAACCCTTATATATACCTATTCAAAGTGGGAGGAAACTTTCATTGATTTCATAACAATGTTGAATAGGTTAAAAGGTAAAAGTATTATCTTGGTAACTATGGATAGGATCAAGAAATATCCCCATTTTTGGCTTGTCTCAGCCCTTTTTAGCCAATATAGTATAAAATTCTTTTAGGGATATAATTCAAAAGATACATTATATCCCCAAGATCATAGTATAGTGATCGTGATCCTATATTTACCAATAATTTTTAGATTGATTTATTTTCATGTTTTGGTATTAAGTTAGCTCATAGATGATCATATCATCCTTAATTTGATGAGAAAACAAAGTTGGCTGACAAAATCATAGAGGGTTATCTTTCTTGTTTAGCATCTAATAAACAAAAAATGCTAGTTCATAAATTATCGTATACCACTTCCTTCCATATCTCATCCAAATTGTTTACATTTGTGGCATTGTATGGGTACCACCACCCATACATCCCCTTATCCTTGAGGTTATATCCAAGGGTTCAAGTTATTGAGGAATGCCTTCCACACCAGTATAATGTAATATTTAGTCAAAGATAGAATTTGATAATGACATAGAACCAAATGAAGAAGAAATCATTTCAACACCATAATGAGAGACATTTTGTAGTGGGATATTAATTCTTTGTGTATCTACAACCATAAAATTAAATTGCCTTGAATCAATAAAATAATGATAACAATTTTTTTACTAAGTATTATGGCCCTTATCAGATCCCACATAAAATTAACAGTGTCACATATAAGATTGAGCTACTTCAGTCTACATGTATACATCTAGTATTTCATGTCTTTTGATTAAAAAAGGTAATTTGACAACATATATACATATATACTAAGTTAAAAGATCTATATGAATTAATAAAAGTCATTTTGTAACCTAAGGAGATGCTTTAAATATGTACTATAAGGCTATGAATAGGGAGATTAAGCAATATTTGATTAAGTTGAAGAATCTTACTATTGAGGATGCAACATGGGAGGATGAATCATTATTAAAAAAACCTCTAGAGTTATTAAACATTAAGGAATTTTTTTTTAAGGGGAGGGGCATGTTATGCCTTTGACTTATAATTTATTTATGGATATTTGTGGCTAACCTGTGGCCTACATTACGTTTTATCTTATCTTATCACATTTACCTATTTTATCATATTTTTAGTAGGGTCAACCTATAGGGTAACCATAACCTAATTAAGGTTTATATATGAGGTATTTTTTATTATGAAATAATCATATTAAAAATTATGTTATTATTTCATGGTTGTGGAGGTTTTCCCCTCAAAGTGGCTCAATATTATTTATCAAATATTATGCTCTTTTGTCAAATATTGGTAGGGTTCTGATTATTAATTCTAATTAAAAACTATATCATTATCAATTTGTTCATTATATTTAAATTTATATCCCTTGTTGTTAAATGACTTGATTTTTTAAAGTAATTTTTTTACAATATCCCTATGTGAGTGAATGCACATGTGCATGAAGGTATACAATTAATAAATTGAAGTATGTATCTTGAATTACCTAGGTAAGGGTGGATGAATTAAATGATGCTTGAGATAGTCACCTTCTATATTTGTTGTTTCTTAGAAAATATAACAAACTTAAAAATAATGGCAAATTGTAATAAGTAGTTAATATTGTATCATGTCATAGTGAATATTAAAATAAAACATATAAATTAAAAATATGATAATGGGACTAATTAAACTTGTATATATTTGAACCAATTTGGTATGGCTAGCACTAATAAAACATCATTTCATTTGATCCATTTATTTCAATTTTAAATTTTTAGAAAATTCCTAGGCATAGTTAGCACTTCTTAGGGAGTTCTAAGCACCCAATCAACATCTTCATCTAGGAAGTAAATGATGTTGTCTTGGTCAATATTTGATTTTTCACTTTGATAATTTTTATTTGTTTTAATTTATCTTGAAAATTATCAAAAATATTTTTATCAAGCTTGAAAAATATTAAAATATCTAGATATATGCTCACTTTTGAGTTGAGGGTTTAAAAACATGTGTCTATAAACACTCATCTCAAAAGAAAGAGTTTAAAAATCACAATGTATCATTACATTATATATTCTAATATTTGAAAATAATTTAAATTTTTTATAAAACAGACGTAACCATCATAAAATATTATCTTGTAAAATATCTTGAAAAATCACATAAAGCATATGTAATTATCATAAATAATTTTCATGTAAATCTCATTAGTCAGATGGATAAACAAAAAATATATATGTGCAATGACACAATATATATATATATATATATATATATCATCTTTCAAATTTAAGTGGGGATGAGGATCCTCATATGATAAGAGCAAGTGGGGGTAAATGATATTCCCTAATTTCATATCCATATATATATATATATATATGGATATGAAATTAGGGAATATCATTTACCCTGAGGTGGTAAACAAGGGTACAATGTTATTAATAGTAGATAAAGATAGGGACAAATGGTATGCCACCAATGTAGGAAATGTGCCCCTAGTAGGCCTAGGAAAAGTAATGAAAAACACACACATAGGTAGTGTGCCAAAATAAATGCATGGTAAGTACCATTACAACATAAGCACTGAATATATTAAAACATAAAGTATTAATGTGCATGATAAATACCATGGCACCAAACAAAGTAATGTGCATGATAAAAGTCATGGTAAAGAAACATAGAATATCACAATCAAACATGTTATATAATAATTAAACACACACATATTAGTAAATAATCGTGAAAGGACATTTAAATAACTAAGCATGATGACACAATATGACATAATGATTAGAGGATCCTCTATAGACAAGGACAAAAAAATACATTACCAAAAATACATATAAGAAATCAATAAAAAATTCATAATCACATAATAAAACACATAATATAAACAAGTAACAACCATATGTAGCCACACCTTGTGTGTGTGTGTGTGTGTGTGTGTGTGTGTAGGTATTAGAAAGATGTGATGTAAATAATTAATTATGATAAATGGAAATCAATGAATATATCACCATAAACTCTATTAATAGATATGCCTTATGAATACACATAATATTTTTAAATTTTATCAAATATTGATGCTTTACATCTTGCAGGAACACATCAAAACTCAATCTCTCTGAATGCATGCCTTAAATGGTGCACCAAGAATGGGGTGAGAAGACCTTTAGTTCTTCTTAAGATTGTTTTCCCTTATTACCACATTATTTCTAATCCATTCATCTCTTAAAACCTTTTCATAAGATGTTTCCCCTCACTTGTATAGTCTTATAGTATTTTTCCTCTTTATATCCTTCTTCTCCTTACTTTACACCCTTTTAACCTATTCAGTCAACTAGGTCGACCTAGTCAACCTAGTGTGCTTCAAGGTCATTTTAGTGCTTTAGGTTTCTTTGCCTTTCAATTGACCTAACATAGACTTTAGGCATTATCCCAAGAATGTAGTAGGTTAACCCAATTGACCTAGCACAACTGACATGTACAAATGATTTTCAAGTAAGATACTCCTATATATATATAAGGTGATTTTTATCATTATTAAATATATGTAATCAAGAGTTAATATTCACTAATTCTTCTTCACAATCTTCTCTTCCACCATTATACTTGAGGAGCCATAGCTTAGGTTTCTTATTTTGGATAATCTAGTCTTGTGGATAGGTCTTGGATGCTTTGGCCTAACAAATTAATCCTTACAAACCACAACAATGTATTACGAAGGCCCATTGGCCAAGGGAGAGATTAAATAATGATGGGTTCACATTTAGATAAGTATATTCTAACTTTTTTCTCCTCTCTTTTAATATATAGAAGTAACATAAGTGTTGGCTCAAATAATATTACTCTTCATATTCTATGTATTGGGGTGTTACTCATACTTAATTTATTTGAAGTTCCCTATACATATTTGATTGCTTTGCATCTAAATCCTCATATTTTTCCACAAGCTTTGGTGCACACTAGATTAGTTTACTTTTCTTATTTTTAGAATAGTTTACTTTCTTGTTTATTAGCATAAGTGAAATATCAAATCATAGGATTATTTTAGGGTTATTGTGTGATTATGTTAGACTATATACTCTAGAACCCTTCCTAACATGATATGTTGTGATAAGTGATATAAAGGATCCCTTAATTGGGTCTAGAAGATCCCCATAATGGTCATGATCTCACTTAACAAGTGTATACCCAATTAGAAGTGTAGGTGTGCTCTATCTTATCCAATCTAGGATTAATTCATGTGCATCATGTAATTCTAATTGCATACATTATGATGAAACCAATGTGAATCCAACCCTTATTCTATTTATTCACTTTTATTTCATTTATTTCATTATTTTGACATCATTTTTATCATATATTTTGACATACTAGATCAATTTTATCAACCCAATTCTTTTTATTTGTACACAACAATAGGAAATTAGATATAGCAGCTCAACCTAATACAGGTTTTTAGCACTTTTTAGAATACCAATTTAGCTTTCTAGGTTGGCCTAGTTGACCTAGTGTATTTTCAACCAGTGTTTAGTAGTTTATGTGTATCCTGATCAATCAGATCAACCTAGTATATATTTTAGTTTTATATATTTATATATTAGCATAATACATTAACCAACTTGGCCTAGTGTATTTCTAAACTTCCAACCCAACCAATTGGGTTGACCAGGTTGACCTAGTGCATTTTTAGTAAGTTTTTGTATTGCTTAGTCAACTAGCTTGACCAAATTTGTAGGTGTTGGATCAGTTTTATTTGATGTTATTGATCTGTAATCTTCTTCATTTATATCTCTAAACCATCAAGGTGAATTTATATTCTTTTGTATCTCTATGTTTCTATACTTTCTTTTCAAGTTTGTAGCCTTCAAAACTGCCTTTGTACAACCAACTAGATCAACCTAGTTGACCTAGTTCTATGTCCTATTTTTAATCTAAAATAACTAGGTCAACCTAGTCAACCTAGTAAGTTTTCCAGACCCTATTTTCAATAGTGCTAGCTTGACACTCTCAACCTAGTTATATTTATTTTGCATATAATGTTTTCACTATACCTTGTTTCAAAGTTGGAATTCACCTTATATGCTAATCACATCTTTTCATTTCAGTTGTTTGTATGCTTATAATAGTTCACATAGTCTAATTAGACGGTTCTTAAAAAATAATTTAGTTTCACTATTTCTATTTTATGCACACATGGAAAAATCACTTAACATCAAAAATCATTTTAACATTTAACTACCCAAGCCAACCTACTTGGATTTCATCACCAAGAGGGAAGCTAACTTGATACTCTAGTTAATTATAAATCATGGTTAATGGTATATTTTGTCTAAGCACTTAACACCCTTATCATTATAGTGTGTGAAGTGAGGGGGTAGGCCCCAATACCAAGCTTGTATCATTGCCACTATAGTCCCTATCATCCTAAACTCACCTAAACCCATCCATAGATTTCTATTTATTAACTTGCTTGTAGCCAATTCTCTATCATTTAAAATCATTTTTAATAATCTAATTAAAAATTCTAGGTTGACCAATTAGATATCTTTACAAGTTGTTTGCTTACTCTTTGCTCAATCGTGTGCATAATAACTTACATTATCCAATATTGGTGAAAGATTTTTTCTTTGTGTTGATCAATTGGATTGAAAAACATCAATTAAATTGATTATCTATTTAATTTTAGCATTCACGTTCTTAGATTATCTATAATTTATCTTATTTTATTCCCTATCTTACTATTAACCTTTTATTTTTCCCTATTTGTTGTACTAGGTCGATCTGGTCGACCTAGTTCTATCTCAGACCCTGTTCACTACACTAGGTTGACTTGGTTGACCTAGTAAAGTCTCTAGGTCCTATTTTTACACTAGGTAGACTTGGTTGACCTTGTTCTATTTCCTGATTTCCTAGATTATCAACCTAATTCTTCATCTCTTTCATTTTGCATTTTATTCATTTCCTCTAGGTCAAAATGAGGTCTCCTATTATAATCTTTTTGGATAGTCTTAATCCATTTAGATCCTATATGGGATGTTCATTTCTCCCTTTCTTTTCCTCCCAAGAGAACTATCACACTTGGTGCACATATTCTCCTCCTTCATCTTCAAATTGTAACATGGTTCAAATAACACCTCAAGATGAAGTTGATGGATCCAATCCTTTCTACACCTATCAATAAACTTTTCAAACTCTTCAAACCAATGTAAGAGTGATTGACACAAGTTTTATTAATAATCCTGTCAACAGTCCTCCTTTTTATAATCTTCCCCATACAAATTCAAGGAATGCTCCTTCTAATACCAACCCACCACATGATACAACCCAATATTAGACCAATTGATTCAACAAATGAACATTATTCAAAACTATAATACCAATCAAATGATGCAACTTCAAAAACACTTGATCAATGTAACTGACCAACCTCCAATCATGCATCATCAAGTAATCCTAACTACAATCCTCCACCTCTTAGAGATTCCTTAGGTAATGTTATTTCTCAACCAGTAATGATTAAAAAAATGCTTCAAACCATTCAAATTGAGTTTTTAGCTCCCTTCATTATAACTATTGACATTGGTGACATATCACCAACTATCATAAATGATGGTACTAAAAACACTACCTGATTTATTAAAGCCTTTGGTAATATTTATAAATATGGATCCAAACTAATACATTTTCCATTACCAAACTCTTAGTTAAAACTTTTATTGGTGATGTATTAGAATGGTATAATCAGTTACATCAAAATTTTGTCTGACAACTTGAATATTTGGTCAATCCTTAGTTAAAGAATTTAAAAATAAAGATCTTCCTAAAAATTGTCTTAGCCATTTCATAAATGCTAAGCAAGCTCCTAATGAATCAACTCATGAATTTATTAAAAGATGGAAATCCCTAGCTCATAAAGCTGATCATAATATGTCTAATAATAACCTATTAAAACTCTTTACCACCTCTTTAACTCCCACTCTTTAATACAAGGTTCAAACCTTTATACCCCAAACTCTTAATGAAGCTCTTGACCAAGCTAAATGGTAAGAATTTCTTATGAAGAAATTCAAACCTAATTATAATATTTTTAAAGGATATTTCCAAACATCTAATGCTATCACTAATAACACTTATCAAACCAAACTAGGAGTTTTGAAAAATGATATTCCTTTACCATCTCACATACCTATTTTGGTATATCAAATGAGATATTTTTTACCACCCTCTAAACCTTTCATATATCCTAATTCTCCTCCTAAGTGGTATGATCCCAATATATTTTTTTAGTTTCATGTTAGCATTAGACATTCTCATGAATCTTGTAGAGGGATTTCTAAATGTGCTATTTCCTACATGCTTGGTGATTAATTCGACCATGATAAAACATCATTATCAAGAGTACACTAATGATTCTCAAAAATGGAAATACTCTAAAGTTTCTACATCTAATAATAAAAAATATTCTTCCCATAATCAATCAACTTCCAAGGATGTTTGTGCAATTGATGCTGATTATGTCCAATACTTTAACAACTCTCAATATGTAAATACGGTTAAAGTTAACTATCATAAAAAACTAGACCATAAAGATCTTGTTACCAAGCCTAAGAAACCTTCTTTGAAGGAAAAATTTATTAAATATACCACCATCATCATTATTGAATTAGAAGCACCCAAGGAACAACTTCCTCCTTTTGATCCTCCAACCACATCTATTCCTCCAAAGTTTAATTTGTCTTCTAAACCATGTGGCTCTTCTTCTAAATCTCATTGGAATTTTCTTGAAGAACTTAACTCTATGCCATGCAATATTCCTCTTATGGAGTTGGTTTTTACCTCACCTTATCATCATAAATTCCTTATTTAACAACTCTAAGAGATCAAAGATCAGTCTTATTTAGAGGAAGAGCCACCTTTTATTTATTTTCAACCAACTAACATTAATACCATTGAATCTATGTGTTCCTCTTCCAAACCTTCCATTGAATTCCTTGAATAGGAAATGATTAATGATGAAATACTCTTTCATGCTAATGATTTGCCTCTCTTCATCAAAATATCAATTAATACCACCCTCATTTGAAAATTTCTAGTTGCTGAAGGTTCTGGTATTAATGTGACCTCTTTATGGCTTCTACAAAAACTTGGTTATAACAAAGGTCATCTTAAATAAACTCATCTTACTTGCCATAGTTTTGATAAGACTAATCAAAATCCACCTAGTTATATATGGCTTCCATTAACCATTGGTCATAAGACCATTCAAATAAAACTCATGGTTCTTGACCTTCCTTTATCTTATAACATACTCCTTGGTCATCCATGGACTCATCAAATGAGGGTCATTGCTTCTTCTAGTAGTTAATGCATTAAATTTATACATAACAAAAAAATTTATAAGCATGAATTCAATCCCAACCCATGGAGTATCCAATTACCTAATCCTAAATCACAATATCATATTCCTATGATCCCTAAAATTAATAATGCTCTTTTACTTGAGTTCATCATTATGAATCCTGATTTACAAGTTACTCTTGTAGATTTTGATGATGATGAGCCTAATGAATTACAACATACTTGTAATACCACAAAATTACCTTTGTATATTTTGGAGTGGCTTCCTCCTCTTTTACCAAGGGATCATACCACTCCTCTCATGGATGATATTGTCAATTTCCCCCCTCCATGTAAACCTGAACACCATCTCTACCTGAAGATGATTTTAATTGAAATTATTTTAGAGTGGCTAAATTATTTCAAGATACTCTCAACATGTTTCCTAGAACATTCAGTAATTTTGTGATTTCACCTTCTAAAGATCCTCTTGAATCCCAAGCATGTACAATTTATCCTACATATGATGACAACTATATCATGGCCCAAGCTCAATCTAGAGACTTAGATGTCTTGCATTATCAAAAGACCTTAGCCAAAATTCATGCTTTTAATTAGGATGTGCATACCATTTATATAGATAATAACTTAAAACTTGATGGTTATGTGCTTCCTATTAATCTTTCTCTTATCAATTCTCCTTGGGTGGTAGAACAACTTACACATTTCAAATCTTCAAAAGCACCTTCATATTCTTTATCTCCTCTAGATCATCCTAATGAATCTAATCCTTCTCCTATAAAAGAACCTATCAACACTCCATCTACCTCTTCTACTCCATCTACTTATTCTACTCTTGCAATCACACTTGATGCCAAGGAAACCAATGTCCACCAAATACATTCTGAACATGATCATCATGCTAACCAAATTTTAGATCTGGAAGTAGATGTTGAGTATTGTGGTCCTCTTCCTAATTTACCTAGTGATGAATATATTATTGAGTTAATTTATGCCCGAGAACCTCAACTCCCCTGATAACATCATAACTTTGGACTTTTTAAAACTAAAACTCCTCACTTCAACAACTTCATTGCTAGCATTGATCTTAAAACTTATCCAATTTCATCCTTACCCAATGTACCATACCACTTTCATGATGCTAATTCCAAGCTTATTAAATAAACAACTTGTATCAAATATGGTACTCCCTCATGTCCTCAATTGATCGTAGTTTCTAAATAACTTTCGCCATTTGAAAATGATAATTTTAGTCTATTTTTTTATAAGTATCAAGAGGCATTCACCTGGTCTTACCAAGACATATCTGGCATTAACCTTAACATCATGGTCCATAACATGATTACATATCCTAATACCAAACCTATGCATCAAAAGTAATGCAAATTTCCTCCTAAAGTTACCAATTTATGCAATAAGGAAATCATCAAACTACTCGATGATAATTTTATTATACTTATGGATTATTTTGAATGGGGTTCTAATATTATTCCTATTTAGAAAAAGGTCACTATGGTCATTCATATTTTCATTGATTTTTTCAATATTAATCTTGTTTTTCCTAAAGACAACTATCCTTTGCCTTTAATAGATGCCATTGTTGATTCCATGGCTAGATATGAAATTATATATCTTATGGATGGTTTTTTAGGATACAATCAAATTCATATAGCTCCCAAGGACCAATATAATACTACTTTCACCATGAAATGGGGAACCTATTGTTATTTTAAAACTCCATTCAATCTCAAAAGTTTTGGGACCACTTACCAATGTGTAATAAATCATATCTTTCATGACCTCATCCATAAAATTGTCAAAACATATGTGGATGATCTTATCACCAAATCCAAACATTGTAAGAACCATCTTTCCAATCTTGCCATCATCTTTGACCATATAGTTAAATATAATGTCCAACTTAATCCTTAAAAATGTGTTTTTAGAGTTATATCTAGCAAATTTTTAGGATTCTTAGTCTCTTTCCATGTCATTAATGTTGATCCAGCCAAGATTAACACTATTATCAACATGACCATTCCTCATTCTATTCTTGATATTTGTACCTATTTAGGAAAACTTTAGGAAATTAGATGATTAATTCTTAAAATAGCTTATTGAATTCATTCTATTAATTCCCTTATCAAGAAAGGTACAACCTTGGAATGGATTGATCCATGTCCAAAAAGCTTCATCCACCTACACTTCATCTTCCTTCTAATAATAAACCTTTGATTCTCTACACTTCTTCCACACCTATTTCAGTAAGGGAAATTCTTACCCAATAGGATGATACAGGAAAGGAGTATGGCATCTACTATATTAGCTGAGGCCTCATCAATTATGAAACACATTATACTAAAATTGAACATGATTACCTCACTATCTATTTTGTAGCTGAAAAGCTTTGTCACTACATGTTTTACCAAACCATTTATGTCATTGTTCATCTTGACCCCATTTTTCATTTCTTATCTAAAGCATTTCTTCTAGGAGATAGAATTGGCAAGTGGATGGTCTTACTAATGGAATTTGATCTTCACATTATCATGCAAAAATCTATCAAAGGGCAAGTCATAACTGATCAACTTATCGTAGCTGCTATTCTAGTCACTTCTTCCCTTCATGATAACCTTCTATATGCCAATATCCTTTATATTTAAGGTCTTAATCAAATAATTTATCTTAAAGATTATTTTCATAGCTTTACTACCGATCTTGAAGCTAATCAACTTGAATAATCCTCCCCTCCCTCTGGTATTACTAAATCAAAGGTATTTATCAAGGAGCTCCCTAAAATTAATGTTGACTTGTATGAGGATACTTGGACCCTCCACTTTGATGACACTAAATGCCTTCAAGGAGTTGGGGTAGGTTGCATTTTCACTAGTCCTATTGATAATATCATTCTATTAGCTTTATATTTTACATTTAATGTCACCAACAATATGGCCAAGTATGAAGCTCTTATATTAGGTATGAGAGCTACTCTTGATTTAGACATACAATACCTTCGTTCTTTGGGTGATTCTCAACACATTTTCCATCAAGTTAGTGGTGTTTATCAATGTAAAATTGAAAAACTTATCACCTAACATCAAATTACAATCAATCTTATCAAGGATTTTATCTCTTTTACAATTGAACCTATTCCTAGAGATTAAAATTCTATTGTTGATTCTCTTACCTCTTCAACTTCTCTTTTATATCCACATTAAGTTCTTTTTTATCCTTATTTTATCATACAAATAATCAAAACTCTATCTTCTACCCACCCTCCTAATTCACATATTTGTCACAAAAAAGATATCACCATCTGATAATGCCCATGGTATTAAGATATCATCCTTTTATTAGAGCATCAAACTTATCCTCTTGACCTGGATTCTCATGAAAAGACACATCTTCACAAAAAAGCATTTAAGTACGTGTTTAGACATAATATCCTTTATTATCATAAGACTAAAGGTACCTTACTCCATTATGTCATGTAATATGAGGTCCCTCCTCTACTTGAACAAGCACATGGGGGTATTTGTGGTGGTCACTATAGTAGACATGCTACAACTCGTAAATGCCTACATATGGGTTACTTTTAGCCTACTCTACAAAAGGATGCTATTGAATACACGAAAAAGTGTAATCATTATTATCTTCATAATGATCTCATTCATTCACCACTAGTTTAACTTTAAACTATTGAATATCCTTGGCCATTTTCCACATGGGGATTCAATCTCCTTGGTAAACTTCTTCATTCCCAAGATGGACACATCTTTATTATCACCACTACCAAATACTTTACCAAGTGGGTAGAAGCCATGCACCTTGTAAATGTTACCAGTTCTACCATATATAAATTCATTTTCAACCAAATCATTTATCATTTTGGTGTTCCTCACACCATTTTTAATAATAATGGTAATTTGAAAAATAAACATGTTAAATAACTTTGCACCAATTTCAAAATTAATCACAAGTTTTCCATTCCTTACCATACAAAATGTAATGGTCAAGCTGAGGCTAATAAAAATATTCTCAATAAATTTCTCCAAAATTCAATTCATGAAACCTACATAGATTATCATATTCTTCTTTATCCATCACTTTGGGCCTATCAGACTAGCATTCATACTACCATGGGGGTAAATCCATTTTCTCTAGTCTATGGTTCTGATTCAGTTCTTCCTCTTGAATTTGAGATTCCTTCTCTTCACATATCTCTTCATGACATTATTCCCAATAAATAATTTCATGAGGCTTGCCTTCATGTCCTTGATCTACTTGATGAACTTTGTCTATCTACCCTAAAACATAACTGCCAATATAAGGCTTGCATCACTTGATAACATAACAAACATGTCAAAATATACACATTTAATGTTGGTGACCTTGTCCTTAAATTATACTACACCCATGACAAAGAAGGTAAGTATGCCCAAAAATGGTGAGACCCATACTTAGTTAAAGATATTTTTGGTCTAAGCACTTACCACTTTCAAACTAATGAAGGCCATGTTTTCAAATAACCCACCAATGAAAAATTCCTAATAAAATACTTTTCCTAATCATTTCCTTCTTATAATTCTTTCTATCTATATCTATATAATAATTTTTAAAAGTTACTTAAGCATAGGCCTCTCCCTCTATAGCAGTTCCCTTTTATTCACAAACTTCTAGTCCTTTTTTGGTCTTTTGGTTTCTTGATGTACCATAGTCTTCATTTTTTTTTTTTTTCACATTATTTCTATTTGATAATTTTGATTTAGTTCCCCTTGGGTTTTTTGTGAGTTTCTTTGTAAGACTGTGGATAAGACTCGACATCTCTCACAAAATCACAATCTTTTACTTATCAGTCCTTCTCTTTTTGCTGCTTACCAATGTTGTTTTGGAATCCTTTGAGTTTTTCTTGGTGAGATGTTTTGTACAAAGGCTCCCTCACCTTTTTTTTTTTCTCTTTCTTCTTAGCACCCTCATGGGTCTCTCTTTTATGAGTTGTTTTGTAATGTTGTGGATAGGACATGACCCTCATAAAATTACCATTATTTTCATGTTCTTTGTGATCCTTATTATTAGATATTAGCTTTTACTTATTTTACTAGATGGAGTTTGCATAACAATCTATGTTATCATGTTTTCCTCCATTTCCCTCATTTTTATGATAAAGAATCACACCTTTATTATCATTGTATCCCTTCTCTTTACCTATTGTCACATTTTTTTCAATTTGAATCAATTTTAGTTGTTCCATGTGTCATTACTCTTGATTTCCCCTTTATTTCACCTCTATATTGGATAAAACAAGGTTAAATTCAAGATATCACTTTTATTTCACTTGGATTTATGAGACTCTTAGACCCCTTCTCTTTGATGTTCTCTTTCCTAGAAACCTTGTCCAAAATTTTCAAATTAAAGTCATCTTTAACACCCATGTTTGGTTTTCCTAATCCATATGGAGGAGGAATATTAAAAAATACATCAAGAAAGTTAAAATCCAAATCATTTGAAAATAAAAGGCAATGATAATTAAAAGGCAACATATAAATCTCAAAATTCAAATTCATACCAAAAGACGTGATTACAAGCACATGCCCTATCTCCAATCAAAGCTCAAACTCCATAGTCAGTTTCACATACATCCAAATTCCTTTGGGGTGTGATAGGCTAGTAGATTGGACTAGGGGAATTCAAAAAAATCTATGGTGTTACCTACTTTCTCATGTAAGTACCCAATCTTTGTAGTAGACTTACAACTTTATAAGGGGTTTTGAAGAGTAGGGAAAACATCATGGGGAGGTAGGTCCAATTTAAATTTCATGTATATATCCTTCATGGGATGATCTACATACTCCATTTATTGACCTAAGACTTGTGTGGCTAAGAGAAGTTATTTAGAGTCCCTAAGGTCGACAGTCCTCTTGTTTTGACAAACCAAATTTAAGTGTCTTGAATTTGATAAAGAGTTTCTCTAATTTTTTTTCCTTCATTCTCCATTCCACCCATTTCATTTCCCCCCTTGATATCTAAATTGTGATTCCAAATTTGTTTTCCCTCTTCTTTAAATTTCTTATTCTTCATTTCTTAAAAACATGCTAGCACTACTTTGTTTTAGTTTTATTTATCTTTAGATGGAAAACAACATGTTTGAGTAACTTTGGATCATATTATTCAATTCATTTAACATTATAAGACTTTTTTTACTTTCATTTTTCCATTTATCATGATTTTTTTAATCCTACAGTTATAGACACTTGAGTTCGTACCCTTTTTCCATTGTTGATTGAGATGTGGATTGTTACTGCTCACTCATCAATGTTGTTTTCCATTTTATGCACCTTTTTCCATTATTGAGTGAGATGTGGATTGTTAATTCTCACTCATCAATGTTGTTTTACCATTGATTTGTCTTCTTATCATTCCTTTTTAAACATGTATCCTTGGTTTGAATTGATGAGTTTGTCTTTTCTTACTTTAGGTTTACTTGTTTGAGTTTTTTGGTCTTTAGTAGCCTTGGTTTTTTAGTTACTCAATTTACTCTTGCTTGTTTGATTTGATCATTTATTCTAACATATCACCTATCACCCAAATTTCTAAATTCCCAAGTACATCCTATCTACATAGCACTAATTATCTTGGCTTTTATTACATTTATTTGTTTTTACTCTTTATTTTTGCATTTTTGGGTTTGTCAAAAGTATTCTTTGTGCCCTACATAATCAAAAATAAAAACACAATTTAAAATCATCCCATGATAAAAGGTAAGTCAAGGTATGCATCAATTTTTTTTAATTATTTACTTTTTAGATTATTTTTCCTTTCTATCATTTACTTTTAGTTATTTTTATGCTTTTCAAAATACTGTAACTTTTTTTTAGCATCAGCATTGTGTGTGTCCTTATGTTCTTTCTCAAAGCACCATCCCATATTAAACCTTAGTGACATGTAATGAGACTCAAATGGGGAATATGTATACTCATAATATTATTAAATTTTATCAAATACTGATGCTTTACATCTCGTAGGAACCCATTGTGACTCAACCTCTCTGAGTGCATGCCTTAAGGGGTGCTCTAAGAAAGGGGTGGGAAGACCTTTAGTGCTTCACAAGATTGTTGTCCCTTATTTCCACATTATTTACAATCCATTCATATCCTAAAACATTTTCCTAAGCTATTTATCCTCCCTTGAATAGTATTTTAGGCTTTTCCCTCTTTCTATCCTTCTTCTCCTTGCTTTAAACCCATTGACCTATTCAATCAACTAGGTCAACTTGGTCAACCTAATGTGTTTTAGGGTCATTTTATATCTTTAGGTTCTTTGACTTACAATTGACCTAACACAGACTTTAGACATTATCCCAAGAATGTACTAGGTCAACCTGGTTGACCTAACATAGTTGACATGTTTGAATTATTTTTGGGAAAGATACTCCTATATTTACAAGGTAATTTAAGTCATTATTAAATATATGCAATCAAGAGTTATTATTCACTCACACTTCTTCACAATTTGCTCTTCCACCATTCTACTTGAGGAGTCATAACTTAGGTTTCTTATTTTGGAGAATCTAGTTTTGTGGATAGGTCTTGGATGCTTTGGCATAACAAACTAATCCTTATGAACCAAAATAACCTATTGTAAATCCCCATTGTCCAAGTGAGAGATTGAATCATTTAGGTAAGTATATTCTAAATTTATTCTCCTCTCTTTTAGTAGATAGAAGTAGCATAAGTGTTGGCTCGAATAATATTACTCTTCATATTCTATGTATTAGGGTGTTACTCATACTTACTTTATTTGAATTTCCCTATACATATTTGATTGCTTTACATCTAACTCCTCACATTGTGCCACAAGCTTTGGTGCACACTAGATTAGTTTACGTTTCTTATTATTAGAATTGTTTACTTTTTTTGTTTATTATCATAATTAAAATATCAAATCATAGGACTCTTTTAGGGTTGTTTTGTGATTGTGTTAGACTATAGTCTTTGTAACCCTTCCTAGCATGATATGTTATGACAAGTGATACAATTTATCACCTGATTAGGTCTAGCATATCCCCATATTGGTCATGCTACCACTTAACAACAATCATAAGTGTAGGTGTGATTTATCTTATCTGATCTAGGATTAATTCATGTGCATCATGCAATTCTTATTACACACACCTTGAAGGTATGGAACACCACCAATAAAATAAATCCCCCTAATGTGTGGGTAATAAATTAACTACAGAACATCTGAAAGTCCATAATAATATATAGCTTATTTATCTTGCATAAGCGTCACTCAAAAAATACCATATAAGAATGTGTGTAAAGCATGAGTATGGAAACCTCCAACAAAGGTAGATGAGGATGATATGTAACCATTGATAAATAATTTTTTAATTTTTCTATATTTTATTATAATTTTTCATTTTTTAAAACAATTAATTTAACGACATAAATATCATGTACCTCAAGGGATGTCACATTACTTACATGAAAATGGATGTCTTTATTGGTAAATTTAGATAAAAACATTATAAATAGAGGATACAAATCTATTTAATGGAATAAGATCTTGAAGTGGTTAGTGAAGATAAGATATAACCTACCATCACAAGTGATGTACTTGTGGATGAGAAGAGAAATTTCTATCCATGGTTAAGGAAGTGAGTTTTGTAACACTCCTTTGCCAATATCTTCTATAAATTCTTGTGAAAATAAATTTTTTGGTACTTTAATACTCTTATATTGAATTTGAACCATCACTTCTCCCCTCTAATAAAAACTTTGTGTCCCTAGACACAAATTCTTTAGTCAATCCCCCTTTACCATTACCACTCCCCATTACAAAAAAATTATAAAATTCCATCATTATCTCCTTGTAGTCCCCTTAAAACCTTTAAAATAAATAGATATAGATAAATTCCTTATAATACTAAATAATCATAGTGTTTAAGGTTAAGATCAAATTCTCTAAAGTCTAATATTGAGCTCGATCACCACCCATTATAAAATGAATATAATAAATTAACTAGAAGAGGAATTTATGGTAGCAATAGTCATTTTACTTAAAATAATTAAATTTTAATATCATTCTTATCTAGAATAGGTATTACATATTAAATCAAAATGACTTGAGAAAAATATGGCTTAAGCCACATAAATAGCCTTGAGTGTTACAACTCACCTATTGCCTCTGCATATTTCACTTATTATTGAATTAGACTGATGGTTACTATAAATTATTAGTAATCACCCCTTATTATTTTTAAGAAAACATTTTTAATTAAATTTATCATTCCCCTACCCACACAATCTACTCAACTGATTAGGAATTCAAAAACACTTATGTTAACATTGTGCAAGGTAAATAAGTTTGGGAGTTCTACTTGTCCAATAAACATCTCTAAAAGCTAAAAAATATCTATGTTCTTGGTGGTAGACCTCACTAACAAATGATCTATGGGTTGTACTACGCCAATAACTCAAGACACTTAGTCATTATGAAGACTCTAGCGACATTGTAGTCACAACTTCTATTGGCCGCACATACATAGACGTGGAGTGCCACATTAAGTTTTTAATTATTTAATGCATACCCAATCCCATGAAAAAGAAGTTAGGAATTTACACACATCTATTGGTTCCATCTAGACCATGAAATATGTCAACATGGATTTCATGAATAGAATACATGTGATGAGACATCGATATGATGTTGTGTTCATTATAGTGGATCAATTTTAAAATATGCCTATCATTGTTTCTTTAGAGAAATAAATTGATGAAAATAACACTAATTAAGACTTATTAAATTATTTTTGGGTTTAATTTAGACTCCCAACTACATCATCTCTACTCGATACCCATGCTTTGTGAGTCATTAATATCAAACATTATGGGATTTGATGAGAACACAACTGGATCAATCGATGACATTTCATCCCCAAGAAGATGAAAAAATAATATTTTTTAGTTGAAAACTTTTTCATCTACTATAAATTTACAACCATGCACATGATCACACCTAGGATGAAATTCTTTTATACACTCAACATGCTTATAATATAACACTTCACATCTCTACAAGGCATATTCCATTCTAGACATGTGATGGATTTTAGCCTTTGGTGCCTCTAAGCATCTCCTACTATACATAAACTAGCATTGATTCGTATGCACATAAACATGAAGCATACAAAGATGATAAGTTATTATGCCACAAAATTTATTCATCAACAATTTCAACATATCCTTTATTGGACCCAAGTAAAGTACAAGGACTTCAATGATGTGCATCACACACCTAATGCATTCTAATTTGGTGATAAGTTATGGTTAAACCTTTAGTAGTGCTTAAAATTTCCACACTAGAAGATCAATCATCTACATTATGGTCCTTAAACCTTTCTATGCATAGATAATATGAACATATTCACATACTTGGTCATACCTCTAGTCTTTAATGTGGATATCCTTTAGCCTTAAATTCCTCCACTTACTGAGCTAAAATGACACAACATACTTTTGATCTCGACCCTAAAATCTTTCACCCCATAGCTAAGTGGTAAAATTATAAACTTCATGTGCAGTTCTTGTATCTACACAAGGGAATAATGGATACCATTAATTTTAAATAAAAATTGAATGATCCATGTGCATCTCCTATGTAATACACATATCTCCATTACCTCTTGACAACACACTCACATTTGATACACATTCCTCAATGTTGAGCTTATTTTCAATGTTGTGAATCAGTCCTATACCTACTCACAAACTTATGCACCTAACTCAAACCTATTCATAGTCTTACATATTCCTATATTCCAAGATTATTAGTAATCCTATGTTCCTTACTAACACCTACTTATATACTCACGCAACCACACTTGTAAAAACTTCCACACATCCATGTATTAGTGTGCTTTAATGCCATGTATTTTAAAATGGTACTTCCAAGTCTAAAATATATCAATTATATAGTTAGACCATTAGCCACCATATAACTATAAGCTCAATCATCTCCAAATAAAGAAGATGAAGTGTCTCATAGATATATTATTTGTAATTGACAACTATTGTAAGTAACTATTATTTCATGTATAAATAAGTAAAATGTGCATCTGGACAAGGGTTGATATTATCCATATTTTATTTCATACACAATCATAATTATAGGTAGCATGATTTTCATATATACACTATCAAACATAAATTTGACATCATTTTATTATTTCCCCTATTCACCCTCATTGAATATAAGTTGCATTTCTTCAAGTATAAGACTTATGATCCATTAAAAGTGTGTTAAATGTTCCTTATAGATAATATACATGAATTCACCTTTTATAAATATTATTTAAATTTAACCCATATTTAATCCCCATGTTTTAGTTCTTGGGCCCCTATATCGAAGATCATTGTGATCTTAACCCTAATAATGTGTACAACTCCAAAAATCAGCCTCCACCTTAAAACCCCATTTGTGTGTGTGATAGATAGAAACTTGTAAAAATTGGGAAGGTGCAATGGGATGAGCCAACCCAGAATACCCATATTGATAATTGGCATCTACCTATGTATCCAATACTCCAAGGATGAAATTTAATCCACACGTAATTCTCCCACCTAGTGTTATTGTGCAATTGTGCTCCTTAAACACATGAATGCAACCAATGATTTGTATTTGATACTTGAAAATAATTGATTTGGTATGATTTATACTTTCCTAGTGATTTATTTTCATTTGGGTAAGAATATGAAAAATGTTCTCAATATACAATGGTGTATAGATGTGTAACATAAGTAATAATTCCCTTATCAAGTGAGAGTTTTATTTATATATATGAGTGAAATAGGGTAATTCATCACACCATCAACATAGTAGGTACAAGGGTTTACCCTAAGGATATATTATATTTTAAAAAGTATCCATTGATGGTAGAGGGTCACTATTGACTAGTGTTGGTCAGCATCGACTAGCAATACTGACATGATCTAATGTTAGTGACCCATACACAAAAATACTAAACTAAACATTTGGGCATGTTTAGACATGACAGTTACATGTTTGAAATATCCAATGAGGTTTTTGTACATGTGTAAAAATATAATGAAAGGTTAGAAGTCATAAGGTATCATGTAGGTGTGAGATAATGGTGAGTTAGGATCATATTTTTGTGTAAAAAAACATGCTTGGTAAATATATGTCAAGATTTTCATTTTTAAGTACTTAATACTTGATTTAAATATCTACAAATTTGACAGTTTTATTATAGTAATGGATCTTCTAAATTAAAAGTAAAATTTATACCTATGTGTGTCAAACACATTTTGTATTTGATAGGAAGCTCTAATTATGAAGGTCACTCAAATGAAAAAATTTAAACCAACATATGTAGTAAATGTGCTTAAATTGAAATCCAAATTATGAACTTGAAATTTTGAAAATTAAAGATCAATGAAGGAGTACATATGTGTTGTGGTGAAAACCATGTTACCCTTGAAAATTATTTGAGATGATTCTTCTTTATTGAAGCATTAGAGAAAGGTGTTTTCCAATAAAGATATTGGAGAGTGGTTCCTCTTGTTAAACTATACAAAAATTAAGGGTGATTAAACCCTATTTTTTTAATAACAATGTAAGCCCTTGGGTTGGGAAGATGACATGTCACAACTCTCATAAATGTAGAGATAAGTACATGATGTACTAACCAAAATAACTAACTAAACTTGATAAATAATAGGAACCACATGTTAGGTTTGCTATAAGTAATGTCATGGATGTTGAGTGTCACTAAACCTCAACATAAATCACCTATAAAAACATAAATAAACCAATACATGAGGATGTGTATATTCAAGGTTTCTCACTACTTAGTGTGGATTAAAAAGTGGTTTGAAAATAAATAACTATAATAGTGTTCACTACACAATGTTTAAATGTGCATGAATAAGTATCATGCTGATTTTGATTTGTGAAAAATTTAAACTATCTAATATGAATGTGCATGAATAAGTATCATGCCACTTTTGATTTGTGAAAAATTTAAACTATCTAATATGAATGTGCATGAACCAATATCATGCCTTATAATATTAAAGTGTGTATATGTGAATGAAATATTATCATTCCCCCTGAATCTATACCAAATGATACATAACGCTATGTATCTAAATGTTGAATTTGATTGCATGTGCTCAAATTTATGTATATGTGAAATTTTTTAATTCATGTTTCTCTAAATTGTGTACATGTGACCATGCATATGCAATAAAGTGTGAATGAATATGTAATCAAGTATATATAAAATAAGTGATTATGCATGATATATGCCCCCATAATCTATATTGTTGTGCCAATAACTTCCATATAACTAAACTCATATGATATTTGAATCATTTTGAATGTCTAAAATATGTACTATGATTCAAAAAATGTGATTCTATGTTAATTAATGCTTATATCTCTATGACAATCCTAATTTAATGATCTCATTTTGAGATGAGGGATGTGTTGTATAAGTCACTCATCTCAAAAGAAAAGTTAATTGTATAATGCTCTGTATAAAGATGACATATTGTATAACCATGTAAACATATCAAGAGCATGCCATCATAGTAATGTATATGTAGATCATGAAATATATATTTATATAATATGTAATTCATGTCATATAAATGTCATGTCTAGATATATCTTTTAGTAAATCATGTATTAGTAATAATCATTGGAATATAATTGAATAAGACTATGTAATAAAAGTGTATTATATGGATCAAGGTAGAAATAAATTTCAACAATCTCAAAAATTTAAAGAATTAGTGTCACACATAAGACCAATATACACAAATAAGTTGTAGATACCTAAAACTAGACACAACTAGCTTTCAATCAGACTTCAGACTGATTCCTACTAACCATTGTAGATTAATCCTAAGAATCAATCATCTTCCCAAATTTACTTGTGCATCATTCATCAAAGCTCAAAATCATGTTGAGTCATCCCTTATTGGTATATCCTATCATATGAAATAATAACCTCTCATAGATTCATCCTTAATCATCTTACAGCTTCACAATAGTCAATTTGGCCTATGGACCTATTAAGTGGGGCACATGAACAAAAATCAAATCTTGAAAGAGCTAAATGGATAATCAAAATTAATTAAAAAGATAAACCAAATTAAATTCCTAGTTTAATGATCCATGTATAAATAATGAATATCATAAAAAGGAAATTCAAAAATACAAATACCCTAACCTTTCATCATGACCTTTGTGAGTTTTCAATCTCTTTGGAAATATCCTAAAATATCTCATTTTGGAGACCCATGCCTATTCATTAAAAATCATGATTAATTGATAAATATTAAATATATTGTGGTTATATTTGACTAACTTAGGTTAGGTTTGAAATTATTACAATCCTTAACTCCACCTTGAATCACCTTGGGTTGGGGTTAAATCAATTTTATATAAATACAATGTCTTGCCTATCGAATTTCAATCTATTTTGGTGCAAAGTTATCATGCATAAATGACTTAATTTTTTTTTTAAAATTAGTGTTATAATGATAAAATCTTGAGCCAAGATACAAAACAAGCCATGGTTCCAAGGAGATAATGAGCTATACACCTCCATTTTCCAAAGACTCTTTGAAGCACAAGTTGAGAAAGCCACTCAACAAAGCATTTAGAGCTCCCAAAGAAGGTAAAGGATTCATTATCTTTTGAATTTTAGTTGTGTTTTCATTTGATTTTATTACTAAGCTTACCACTAAGATCTAATATTTGAGTGTAAGTGATAGTGTGTTTTTATTTGAGTTTTCTTACTTGAAACTAACATATTACTAACCTCTCTTCTTGGATTTCTATGATCACAAATGACATGCCCAGTGGGAATTGAAGCATCCCATGCAACAAAGGAGACTAATATGCATCTCTTAGTTTTGACAATAAACACCTAAGAATATGTAAAATGCAAATTTTAACATTATTTTTCACATATTCTATTTCTTAGTGATTCATAGATTACATAAAGATCGACATCAGTTTTTCAAGATCGATAACGATTCTACCTGACCAACATCGATTCACCCAAAACTAATGTCAACCTCTATGTGCATCACCTAGAACCTATGTTGGTATCTATGTGCATCACCCAAAACTAACATTGGTCTCTATGTATAATAATAGGTTGATAGGCCATTTTTTAGAGCTTCATTTAGGGTCATCCAGACACTTTTTTTTAAAACCACATGTTTTCTCCTAAATTTTTAGAATATGCTATCAGTTTACCTTAAAGTTGTATAAATGTTTCAAAAAATATATAAAACCCACTAACACTTTTTATAAGACCAAAAGGTCACAATGAGACATTTAAAACACTTCTAACTTGCAATTTTCACATTTCACTTTAGTGTTTTAAGAATCTTTTTGTTTAAATCATTTTCATTTTGTTTCAATATTTTAACAACAAATTCCAAGGGGCCAAATTTCATAAACATTTCACTTTAATTTATTAAAAAAAACACTCGCACTTAGATTACATACTCTTAAGAGTGTTTTATTTTATGTTTTTTCTTTCTAAGTTGTTTATTTTCATAAAATGATTGATGTGTGTAGGCTCTCCCCCATCCCCTTTAGGGAACTTAGTTGACCAAAATCACTCTTTATTTACCTGTGTGCCTTATCCAATTGCATGAAAATAATGTCTCTAAGGCTCTCCTCAAATCCATATGGTTTGGGTGATCTAAATATGACCCTTAAATTATTTTCACTTATATTTTGTTTTTATGCAATTTGGCTTGTAAGTGGGAGTTCATAGCCTCCGCATAGGTTCTCTAAGGAAACATTGACCTAGGAATTCATCTACTAGCATAATTTTAACCTGAATCCATAGTGGGGTATACAAAATGAGGTTAACTTAATGGTATGTTTTCTTGAGTGGTTAAGAAAACTCTATTTATAAGATAATGCCTTGGACTATAGGGGCAACTCAGACATCATACTACACTGAGTAAGAAATAGATGTAGTGGTTTTGAAAAGGAAAAGATCTTTTCACAAAAGATTATTGACATAGATCTAAATTATGTGAGCATATCTTGTGTTATACACACTTGGGACCATCTAGAAATACACAAAAATTTAGTTTTAGAATAACCCCACTTGTCATAGACATATTATTGAGGCAAGGTGAGTAGCCCGAAGTTCCATGTCACCATATAATCTCTTGGGACAAGGGGGACTATAAACTCTATTTTAAATACACTTTTATTTTTGAATTAACACGTATAATCCTCTCAAGAGAATGTATATAGATTTAATTTAATAGTATTATGCAACCTTATCAGTTTTAGGATTTAGGATGTTTACACTTAGGTGTTTGTGTCATTTTATATTTTATTACATGATTTTTAAGTTTAAACTATTTATTTATTTTTGTTATGCCATGTCCAAAAAGTCTTGTCTTGTACATCACTCTATTATTTTAGTAGGCATTATGACATCCATTTGACACCATACCTTTGACGTAGTCTTTTTATAAATCTGTGTGTGTGTCACTTGATTGGAAAGGGTAATGTTACATTGCCCAATCCATTTCAAGTTTTATGCCTTAGAGTCTTGAAACAAACCATTGATAACATCTTTAGAGTGTGATAATGTCATTATGATTCTCAAATTATTTCATAGACTTGTTTGCCTTGTGCCTAGTTTTGATTTTGAAACCAAGCCATGTGTGCCTTTGGGATATTTTACCTAGTGTCGTTATGCCATTCACCTTTGTCTATCTTATTGTTTGATCAAAGATGCCTAGTTTTCTAAATTGAGTTTTTAATTAACCTTTCCAAGTTCAAATTCAAACATGGATTGATTTACATTTATGCCTTGTGTAATTTGGGCATAGACATTGATATTTACATTTTAGGTTGTGTAACTTAGGTTAATTCCTTACCCAATTTGAAAACTATTATTTGTGTCTTTATTTGGGAGAAACAACCTATCTCTCCATATTATTTTATTCTATACCATATTCCAATTGACCAAATTCATGTTTGATTCTATATGCCTAGTCTATGCCAAAGTGGTTTAGATTTGTTAAATTAAATCATGCCCCTTTTGTTTCAAGTCTAGATTTTGTGCTTGTTTTTATAAAAGTCCTAACACATCCATATTTTGAGCTTAAATTTTGACGCCGTTTTTGGATAAAAGACATAGAAAATTTTATTTTCTTAGATTAGAATTTTTTGGAACACTTTGAACCTAGAATTTGGCATTTTAATTTTATTTCATCCACTTGACCTTTTGTGTGAGACATTTGACATTAGAATATTTTGTAAGAAGTTTTAACATAGACCTTTTTGGAGATACAACTCCATCCTTTGACCAAGTTAGATCAAGTTTGAACATTTTATCCTTTGGACATATTTTTTAAGAGTTTTTATAACTATAGGCCTTTTATAGAATGTTAATCATTGATATGGATTGTGTCATTACACTTATGGTGGAAACAAATAAAATCCAAGTCATGATAGAATAGCCACATAGATTAAATTTTTTTGAGACCCATATGGTGAAGAAGTGGTTTGTGAGATGAATCCTTATCCTCCGTAAAATACTCATCTAGGGAACAAAGCCAAGATCCTCAAGCATAGTGTTTGGTGATACCTTCTTTTGGCTAGTTGATGTATGATCTTGATCTCAAAATCTGATCCTCCACCTATACCATTAACCCTCCTTCAGATTGTGTAAGCAATTAGCTCCATAGCATCCAAGGTCTACCATTTCTATTCCAAGACCTCATCCTTTGGCTTTTGTGAGAAACCAAGCTTCATAATGCCATACCATTTCCATTCCAAGATCTCATCCTTTGGCTTATGTGAGTAACCAAGCTCTATAACACCCTATCATTTCCATATTAGGACCTCATCTTTTGGCTCATGATAACAACCAAGCTTCACAATACCCAACCATTTATATTATAGGACCTCATCCTTTGTCTTGTGAAAGTAAGCAATCTTTTCAACACCCTAAAATTTATATACTGTGACCTCATCCTTTATCTTGCAAAAGTAACCAAGCTTCATAATGCCCTACCATTTCTATCCTAGGATCTCATCCTTTGGCTTTTGAAAGTAACCAAGCTTCATAAAACCATACTATTACCATTATAGGACCTCATCCTTTGTATTTTTAAATCAACTAAGATTCACAACACCCTACCATTACCATTATAGGCCCCACCATGTATGGTAGCTCATTACCCTAACTAAATTGTCTAATCATAACTCGAAAAGTCATAGTTATTATCTTAGGCCATAAATGAGCCATTGTTAAGCCTATCATTACCCAACCATTGACCATTATTCATCCATTTCTAACCATTCCCCACTTTATAAAACCCTTGCCAATTATCCATCCCCAATCAAGCCAATCGGTACCTCTCCAATCAAGCTAATCATTTAAAGACCAAGATATGTTCAAAACTAGTATTTTACAACTTCTTGTAAACCAAGGCCATTATAACCAACCAATTCAATATGGTTTTTTGAATTGAAAATTTATGATGAGTCAACCTATGATGAATCACCTTTTAATACTATACCCATTGTTGAGGAGTCTCACTCTAACAAGCCAATCGTTGTTGAGTCACTTCTTAATGATTATAACTACCTTTGGGAAAATCATTACCTCGATCATATGATTATTTTTAAATATACTTCCTTTGAAAATAAAATATATAAGGAGTTGTCTCTTTGCCTTTTTCCCATCATGGAGGAGTCTCACTTTGACAAACCAGTCTTTGTAGAGCCCATTTTTCCATCTAAGACCATTACTTGTCCAATACCAAACATTCAACAAAACATCATTATAATAACATCTACACTAGATGAAGAATTAATAACAAAGTTAGGTTATATTCTTGAATTGACATTAGATATATCATTATAATTAGAATCGATGTTAGTCTCAACATTAGATTTAAAGTACATTGAGTTAGAATCAACTTTAAAATCTGAATATGTTTGTGGTTATTACAATATTGGTTATACATGACTCACAGATCAATTTGAATACATCTATGACCATTATATTATTTTTTAGGATGATTACTTCAGCTTTAACACAATTTATCCTTGTATGTTCTATGAGGATTGTGCAGCCTCTTCTTATTCCATTACCATTCCACATGCCATTACCACTAACCAACATAGCCATTTTATTGACCTTCCACCTCCCATAAATGTCAATTGTGACAAATAAAATCACACCTTTTTGAAATACATCCATGGTCACATATCAGTTGAAGAATATCAGGGAGGCTAAAAATAAATTCATGTAGAAGAATAACCATCTCTTAGTGAAACCTTTTCATAGGTGTTAGGGGATAATCAAAGTTGAAAATCAGCATCTTCTAGTGAAACCTTGTTTGAGGCACTAGAAGACAATCAAGGTTAAAATTTAATGTTACTCAATGAATCCTTCTCTAAGGTGATTTGGGATAATCAAGAAAAATTCATTAGTGAAAGGCTCATCAAGACACCAATAACTAAACATAATAGTTCTTCACTACTTGATGATGACATTATCAAAGATGTGAAATCAATATAACTTCCAATCTATAGCATAATCAGATGGTAACTACTCTTAGACTTAAACATAAAAATATAGTGCTCCTTTCGAGAGCATAATTAGAATTATTTAGCCCTACCACATCCAAAGTTATGTTGAATCTAGAGTAAAAAACATTGTGTGCCTAAAAATCTTGATCTTCATTTGTTGCAAAACTATTATGCATTCCATTATTATCCACCTTTACATTTCCTAATCAAACCTATCATCCATTGTTTATCTATATTTACCTTCCCTGGCCACATTTTCCTTTATATAGGCTACAAAGATACCTTGTTTCGACAATTGGAGGAAACAAAATCAATAACCAATGAAGATCACAACAACATCATTTACATTGAAATCTATAGTAGGTTCTTGATACAAAAACTATTCAAAATAGGTGTGGGATATAAATTTTAATGATTGATTATTCTGGTTATGTCATATGTTTATTAAGACATGCATCTCCACATCAAAAAGAATAAAAAATCATTCACTTTGGACAAAAACATTTATCTTTCTATTGTCATGTGCCATTTTATCTTACCATTTTCATTTTACCATTATTCTTACCATTGTTTCATACCCTAACATTTACCTTGCCACTTAGGGGTAACCCTCTCACCATCTTACAAAATTTTCATACCATCATTATCTTAAACAATACCCTATGCCATCCTACCATACCATCCCTATTAAACCAAAGCCTATTTTTTGCCATCCTACCCAACACCATTTTGATTTTGGTTCCTTTAGTTATTCCCTCACCTTTTTTGAGGGGGTTTTGATATAGTTTCAATAGTTTTAGAATTATGTGTTTAAATGATAGTTTATGAAAGTAGTTTTACAGTAGATCTAACAAGTTGTCTTTCATTTATAATTAATTGATGCCATAGATTATAACATGGTAAAATCCATGTTCTGCCTTATGTTACTAATTATAACCACCTATGGGAAAATTAGTAGCATACACCTATGTTATTATTTCCTAATTATAGCCACCTATGGGAAAATTAGGAACAATACCTTTTACCATGCATTGACACATCACCTTGTCATTACTATTCTCATTAGCCTGGCCATTTGCCTAAATTTTAGAACTTATTGTGATGTAGTCAGTTCTCAATGCCTTCTGTGTTGGTGGAACTACTAATATTTCAGGTCTTATTGGGATTATTTAGGTAGTGCTCAATTCACATTGAGGTCATTTCAATCACCCTAAGCCATGATCTCACTATTTTGCAAGAAAATTATAAGTTTACAATGTTGTCTCCATTTTGTGAGCAACCTAAGACAATGTTATCACCATTTTATGAGTGTTATATTTTCAATATCAAATGAGTTAAGATACCTCAAAATTCAAAAAACATTCAAAATTTTAAAAATCCAAAAACATTTATCCTATCTAAAGGCCTAGATAGTCATCCTCAATCCACCCTATTGGGATAAATCCATTGTTAGGATGCTTTATTTTGCTTTTAATTTCAAGCTTTTTAATGTTTTTGCTTAGTTATTTTTTATTTATGTGTCTATTTGTTTGATTTCATTATTGTGCCTTGACTCAGTATATATTTATTCATTGTGATTCCTTGTGTATTATTCTTGAGTCCATCCATATTCATACGTCAACATTATCATCATGGTTTTTATCATTGGTGCATTTTTTTAAATTATTTTTTAGATCAGGAGTCAATACTCATTCACATTTTAGCTACATTATCATGGTTTTTTATATCATGATGTATACCAACACATGATACAATAAAAATCAACTCAATAAGTCTTACAAACAATGGATCCATAGAAGTTTCTCCTTGGAAACCTTAGAAAATCCTTCCACCCCATCTTGATTGAATTAACCATTTAATCATTATGGTTGTATCAATGCTAATAATAATCATAATATATACATTGGTAGGTATAACTAAATATTTCACATTCATCAATTCTTAATCTTCCAATCATCTCTTTCATCACTTTATGTATCCTCATATGCCTGGTTGTTTGTGGATTATTTAATCATTATACCATTACATATGTCTTTACACCCTCTCATGTTTAATATGTACAACAAGTTATATCCTTGAGTTATGCTTTCCAATATTCCCTATTGGGGCATAATAAAAAATAATCATTTTTCAATCGAGGTCATCTTAATGATTATAATTGCCTATGGGCAAATCATCATTTTGAATCATCATCCCTACTAGGGCATATGCCTATGTCATTGACTATAAATGCCTTTATGTAAATTAGTCTCTCAAACTTTGTTACTAATTATAACTACCTTTGGGAAAATTATTACTTTTTAAATTAATGCATGCAAGTATTTTCTTGATTTTATTAATCTCACCCATGGGTTATTTTTATTCTTTTTTTTATTCTTTTTGAGGGATCATCCATCAATTATATGTGTCAGTCACTCCCTCGAAGGGGAATCATTATAAGATTCCCAAACATTATTTGGATGTTTTTATTCAATCATTATCTTATTTTTGGCCTATTTCATTATTTTAAAAGACATTACTATACCTATAGCTTATAATACCTTCCCAAATAGGTTCAAACTATAGACATCTAAAAATGGAAAAAACTAGATTTTGATCATACTTCAGACTGAGTCCTACCAACCATTAAAAATTAATCCTAAGAATCATTGAGTGTCCCAACTTTACTTGTGCATCATTCATCAAAGCTTAAAATAATGTTGAGGCATCCCTAATTGGGGTATCCTATTATATTCAATAATAATCTCTCATAGTTTCATCCCTAATCATCTTACAGCTTCACAACAGTCAATTTGGCCTATAGACCTATTAAGTGGGGCACATGAACAAAAATCAAATATTGAAATAGATAAATGGATAATCATAATTAATTAACAAGATAAACCAAATTAAATTCCTAGTTGAATTATCCATGTGAAAATAATTAATATCATAAAAAGGAAATTCAAAAATGCAAATACCCTATCCTTTTAGCATTACCTTTGTGAGTTGTCAAGCTATTTAGAAATATCCTAAAATATATAATT
>JARHVA010006506.1:690000-827500 GCA_037957365.1 Torreya grandis | reverse complement strand
GTGTAATAAAACATGATTCAAAGGTATATATAGAAGTCTAAGCCAAGGGACCTATAAATGATCAATATCAGACCATAGGTACAATACTAAAGATTAAAATCATGAAGAAGCTATGTACAATGGTATGTGTAGCAACCAACATAAAGAGCTCATGTGGAGGTCTTATATCTAGTGGTACCAATGTATCATTGTATGGGTGAAATATATTAGATATATCTAATGTAGTTGTATCTATATTATAATATGAATTTGAATCTATATATTGATCATGTATATTATGATACTCTTCATCATTATCATTCTTAAGTTGCTCATGTGTATGTCAAGCTCTTCTAGTAATTATTATAGGCTCTAAATTCTTATTATAATTTGGTTTTAATTGATATTCCTATGAAGGTGTACTGATGATACTAATATTTTGGTCAATAATATCTTGTATTTTATGTCTTAATTTGAATTAGTTATTTATATAATGTCCCATAATTTGATGATAGTTATAGTATGCATTTATATCATAGTTATTTGGTGTGGGCTTATTTATTTCAAAATATTTTGGAGGATGAAGAGTGATAAGGTTGCATTCAAGTAGATTATGTAATAGTTTTTTAGCAGCGCAACTCTACCATTTTAAGATGAGAAATGGTATAAAAAATAGTCACCAGTTTAGGAGGGATACTACATTTTCAAGCCCAAATATTAATTAACACCACATGGTGGCCATTGGCATAACCATGTAATAGAATTAAAGAAAGAGGGTAATCCAAATGACCTTACACCTCTTTAAAATTATTATCAAAGGAAGGAGAAATATAATTTTAATATAAGTGAAATTAAATCAAAAGGGACATGAAAACCTACCTTAGTTACTTCTTGGATCCACTCAAGAACACCTCTTACAAGATTGGGGTTCTCCTCTTTATCTAAGCTCTTTCTCTAAGCTCCTCATCCTCTTTCTCCTCTTCTCTAATTCTAATTTTCAAATTTTAAAATGAGCAAAAGTCATCTCAAGGAAGGATTTACTTCCTTATATAGGCTAATATGCTTTCTATACAAACCAATGGGAAGGTGACATGTGTCCCTTCAAATCCATTGGCTCAAGGTCAAAAAGTATTCCCTCTTTATAACTCCATTTATAAGCTCATATGGGTATGAAGCCAAGTCCATAACTCATAAATGAACCCATTATCACATGTCATAAATGACATATGGGGTACATAATAATTCATATTTTTCTCCCATAAATACTCTCCAACCTTCTTATTGGTACAAGGACTTAAAAATCAACCCATAATATGTAAAAACTACTTTATGTCACTCTCTAAAGTTGGATCTTCTAATCTATCCGAGTTTTGAGTCAAATTAGGCCACTGAAATGGTTTATAAAATAATTTATGAGTCAAATAAAACTTCTAATGTTAAAAATAAAAGGTGTGAATAGTATCCAAGAGGGTAAATAATTAAAAATAGGTTAATGACATATACACTTTTGACAAGGTCAATAAATGAAACAAGGAGTGGTTTAGATGATGGTAGGGTCAAGTAGACATGCCAAAACTCTACCAATTATGTGTTCATGCTTGAAATAATTCTATCTCCCTCATCGGCCTCCCCTATCATTTTCAAAACATTGTGCACATAAAATTATGCAACCATCGATAGCCAAAGCTATAAAATATAACCAATACAAGTGATGTCAATCCACACAAAATATTTGAAGCATCATAGATAAATGGTAATAAAGCAATACCAAACATATGTTTAATTAAAATTCATGTTTCATAATAATAATTCTAATAGTACAAAACCAATATGTGTCATCATGAACAACCAAATTAACATAAGTAAAATAGATTTCATAATGCATAGAACAATCATCTAATCTAAACACATAACTATTCTTTCATAAACAAATTATAAAATATAGAATATTTATCTTAGTAAAAAGTAATCAATTACATATTTTGTCTTATTAATACATAAGTCACATCTCAATATGACATATGTAAAAGACCACATGTGTAAAGGTGAGCACTATAAAAATGGGGGTCTCACAAGTAGTAACCATCAATGAAAGATTATTGAATATGAATACATAGTAAAAGTGCATGATATGGATTATGCCACCACTCAATTTTAATAATATCAATGGTAAGGTACACACATATAATAATATAATTATGCAAAATATAATTTAGATAAAAATAACATGAGATATAACTAGGTAAAGATGCCAAAATATTTAATACATTCAGAAATAAAATAACACCCTTATGGAGAGAACACCATATAATAATCCTTAAGGAAGGAATATATTTGATATTCCACTTTGAGGGTGACACATACAATATTATTATAATGAATAAAAGACTAAAAACCTACTTGATCTCCTTTACAATGTGGGTGGGTACACACCTAATCCTAATGTAGGCCAACACATTATGTAATGTACTAATTCCACAAGTTACTCATTTGACTCATAAAAATAACTAATGTGTATATGTGCCACATTTTGACATATCCATACATCAATATATATTGATATATTATATCCCTATCTACATATCATTCCATCCCTCATTTGAATTTTCCGTCCCCAGAATATGAGAAGAAACCATGTAATGATTGTGTTTCAAATAATTACACACTTTTGTCCATGCCTTATAATCCAACCACCCATATTTAATTTTGGTAGGTAATAGTGTGCCAAAATTTCTTCCCCATTCCAACGTGGTACTATGATTCCAATCATGATCATATATTTACTTCCTTTGTGTCCATGAATAATGATTCCTTCTATGATTCCATTTTAAATTTTGTGATGTGATTTTTTTATTCCATGCATGACCATAATAGTTTTTATTTGTCTTGTATATACATAATATTTTTAAATTTTATCATTTACTAACACTTTCTCTCTTTCAAAAACCTATATAATTTTAATATTTCTAAATGCACACCTTAAAGGGTGTACTAAGAAAGGGGTGGGTAGACTATTAATTCCTTGTAAGAGACATTGTTATTCAAATCTCTCATGCCTATATCCGTTAAAAACCCACATAATTGATCCCATAATAAATATTCCTCCCAATATATCATAACTAAAAAATGATCTATATTTCTAAACTATATCAATCGAGGTCGATGTAGTATTTTCCACCTCTTGCCAAATTTCAAACTAGGTCAGCCCAAGTCTACATAGTTTGAAAGTTACAACATAGGTTTCGTAACTAAGTTAGTCTTAGCCAATCCATTTCAAGGTTAAATGGTAAATTTGGAACTATATAGAGGCTATCTGATGGTGTTAAATAAATTTTTTGGAAGGGTTAGTATCACTAACCACTATAAATACAAGTCCCATTTCAATCTAATAGGGAGAAATATTCATTTTTGCACTACTATTGTGTGTAATTTTGGTTAAGTCTACATTTGGAGAAGACATTGATTAGATCATGTCTTGAAAGAATTTATTTTTTCTTGTGGAGTCTTGGACGAAATAGGAGGATTCATTTTAGCCTATATTTTGATTTAACCATTATTATCCTTACAACCATATTAATATCTTGCAAATCACCATTGGCCAAGGGAGAGATTAAGGCTTGATATATTTTATTCAAAGTAAGTATTTCTATCTATATCTCTTCATTTTATAGATATTATTTAATAAATAACAATTATAATAGATGTATAAATCCTTTTTTGAATCTAATTTACACCTATACTTAGTATGGTTATAGGGTTTTTCAAACTTGTTAATTCCCATTTTAGGTAACCTAGGCCCCCATTGGTCTACTATGGTTCCTTACCATTTTTAGTTTAATCATCCGTCTTATTTGTGTTGATATCTTGTAAATATTATATTAGATTAATACTATAATTAATAGATAAGTTTGTTATATTATATTGATTTCTTAGAGGATCTAGAACCCTCTCCATTGATGCTATGTTATAAGTGCTCATATATCTAGGTTTAGAGGATCCATTTGGTCATACCTCTATATAGCTAAGTATCAATGGGCTTTATTTGATTTACCTTCTCTGAGTCTAGATATCTTATATATGATAAGTTTTAGATTAATATTATCTCAATCCATACATTTTGATGAACCTGACATAAACTAATAATTATTTTTTATTATTCAAAAAATTATATCTAAAGACAATATTATTTCTCTATATTTTTCTATATACTACATTGACGTGGGTCTATCTAGTCTAAATTTTATGTACTTTTATAAGAACTACATCAATTTTAGTCAATAATGTTTTAATTTGATGTGTTTTTTTAATAGGATAGATTGATGCATGCCAATCTAGTCTAATTTATGTATTTAATTTTTAGTCAGCCAACTATATTAGCTGAGCTTAATCTAGTTTATTTTTCTATATTGTTTGCAAACTACATTGACACAAGTTGATCCAATCTAATTTATATGTATTTTATAGGAAAGTACATTGACATAAGTTGATACAATGTTAATTATATGTTTTTTAGTAGGCTACTCTAACCTAGGATGATTTATTTTTTGTACTCATATTTGCATTATTGTTTTTAACCAAGTACATTGAATAAGGTCAATATAGTTATATATTATAGGTAGTTTTATTCCATAATATATTAATGTAGTCTAAAATAGTTTTACTTTAAACTTGATTCCATTAAGAAAATTATACAACAAATTTCACATTCTATTAAAAATTAATTTTGCATAGACAACTATATCAACCAGTCTGACATAGTTATAAATTCATTTTCTTCCGTATCAAACTATATTTACCCTAGTCGATATAGTTTTGTGTTTACATTTGATGTTAATAAAATTATATCGACTAGGACTAGATCTAATTTACTTTTTGTGTACATTATCCTACATTGATATAGTTCTATGTTATGTCAATTTCAACATAAGCAAGGAAAATTAACTTTAATTTTTAGTAATTAGTAAAACATTAAAGTTGATTTCATGTTTATTTTTATTCATTAAAATATACAAATTGATTTTCAACTTTTATTTTTTCTTTATTTTATTTTCAATAGAAACTATGTTTTGAAAATTTTAAAACTATATAGCTATTGTCATGAAGGGATACATGGTGTTCTTTGTACAATAATTTAATACTATTTATAGACATTGTGATATGAGGGAATTTTCCCACCTTAGTTTAGTTTATCATATCAATTTAGTTCTTGATCATAATTCATTATTATTTACATATTCTACATAGATATATTATTTGGCCATGGTGGCTCCCAACCACCAACTAATATTAATATTGTGAAAAAGTCACTTGTTTTGCCTCTATTCCACCAGTAGGTAATAGGATTTCCACAACCTATAGCTCATGCATTGGATTCTTAGGAATTTATAAATGATAAGTGTTTATTAACACTATGGGTACCTATGGTACACATTTGGGCATCAACATGAGCTTCATTAGTGCTAGAAATAAGGAACTCAACAAAATCTTTGTAAATTTGTAAGATCTTTGTTGGTATTGGTGTATTTTGATCAAAGATCTCTCTATTATTTATATATTTGTGTTTTTTAAGCATAATTGTGTAAATTTTGGTGATCTTCACAATTTTAAATTGGTCTTTGGGCTTATTTAGATAAAATTGACATTATTTGAATACATGTGCGTAGTTATGGTAAAGATAGCTTTAGATCTATAAATCCAACTAGTTTGAAGTTAGTAATAGGTATTTTTATCAAAGATTCATAAATAATTTGTAAATTTGAGTTTATTTGGTCTTGAACATGTAAACATCATTCATACTAGCATATTTAGACACTTGAGCTAACTTAGCTAAAGAATGTTGTCCTTTATTGTTATTTATATGAATCTCTACAAAATTTTATTAATGTGAAAATTTAATCATTATTATTTGTAAATATTGATTTGATAGATCATATTTCAAATAGGTTTCAAGGTCACAAGCTAAAATTACCCAAGGCAAGGCTTAGGTGAATGAAATTCCCAATGTCTTAAAAACTTCACCAGTTTAAGGTACTCATGTGTTCAAGGTATGGCTTGGCTAGGTGGTTCTTTAATCAATGTGTCAGGTATAGTAGATGATCTTCCTCAAAATCCTAAAATATATTTTCCTTCGTATAGTCCTAATAATGTTGTCACAACTGAAGAACATGTTAGAAGTTTCAAAGCTACTCTGATATTACTGAATGTGATTCATGAAGATGTAGCTTGCATGTTATTTCCATTTAATTTTAAAGATTCACCTATGAATGGTTTATTAACCTTTAAGAGGATTACATTACTATCTATAATGACTTCAATAATATATTCATTGACCAATTTGGAAAACTTATTATTTCTTGTGTCTTGTATCAATATTTCACCACAATTAAAAGGGATGTTAATGAAACCATCAGAGCCTTTAATGATCAATTATAAAAAATGTTCAATAAAACTATAGCCCCTTATATACCCAATGAGGCTTTACCCTTAGATATTTATAAGTATTTTATAGATCCTTTAACCTCTATGTTCCTAATAAGATCTCTTCTGGTCATAAACACATTGATCTGGGCATATTCTAAAGCTATATTCATTAATGACCAAATGTAGCCCTAGGGTTAGATGGCATATTCCATGCATAATGTTAATTAGAATTATCCCATCTAGGATGTCATTCTTAGTATGCCTACTTTAACACTAGTTTAGAACCATTTTCCCTTAAGTCATGCACATCTTGGTCAACACCTAGAGTTTTTGAATAGCACTACAAGTGGATCCCATCAAAAAAACAATATAAATTTAGTGCCCATAGTCATTAATAATGATCCAATTTATGATCTTGAGACACCAAAGGGTTCAAAAGACCTAATATTATAAATGATCCAAAAACTAATCACTAACTTTCATCAGTAGCAAAAATAAGTAGGAAATACAAGGGAAGGCTATGACAGAAACTACTCTTCCCAAATGTTTGATAGGCCTCCAAATGAGTTTCATGATGACAAAAATAACATATCATCTAAGTACATACACATGAATTTTTTTGATATTTTTTTGGCTAATTATTTTAATATTTATAAACCCCCTAAAATTGTGCCTAATTAAGACTTTGCTACAGGGACATCTAGTTTTGCAAGAAAATCCCAAGGTTTCATGATAGAGTCTTTTGATTTACCATTTGAGGATGAAGATGAAAATGAAGATGATCCAATTGAATAAATAGGATCTAATGGAAATTATATTCTTTAATATGTAAAAGAGATTTCAATTGAAGATCAAAAAGACATCATCATTGGTACACTTGTAGATGGAGAAGAAGACTTGATGGAAGTAGATATGGATCAAGTATAAGATGATATTTATTAAGAAGGTAGTTAGGGAGGTAGCCCACATTGTTTTATTTCTAAAATAGAGAATACTCCTAAAAAATATGATCATTGGTAGAGGCCATTCCATGATTTTTTAAATGGAATCAAAGAGCTAGAGATGGTAGATGATGGAATAGGAAAACACATGGATGCTTCATCCAAGGATTTCACTAATGATCTATATTTCCTAGAAGATGATATTATTTTGGAGGCCCAAAACCAAGATCATATAGATCTTGATTGGATAGAATAGATACCTCCCTTTATTGAAAATAAATATGGAGTGAGTGAATTAAATCAATAATTATCATGTGAATTCATGAGGAGGTTAGTAGTATGGGACCAACATGTTTCTCATGATGATATTCCAGATGAACATCATTTAGTTGATCAAGACGAAGAAACATTTTGGGGCAAATTAGAATATTTTTGTACAAAGATTGGTAGTCCACTTCCACCTCAAAAAGAACATAATGAAGTTATAAATCTTAAGATACTATTTGAGCTACCATTATTGGGTGAAGATGATATAATCCACTATCTGTCTATGGATGAAATATAACTAGTAGAAAAGTAGGAGAATTTGGGAAGAAGATGATTAGCTCTTAGAGTCATATTTTAAATCCATGCATCTAATGAGGCTGATAGGATATCAAGATACATCATCTAGAACACCTAGGCATCCAAATGCCACTATCTATAGGAATATGCCATTAGAAAACACTTAGTTTTCAAGGTTCTGTAGTAGACTAAATAATTTTCCATTCAATCTTAGAGGTAAGTATTTTATTAAGTTAGTATAGGGCTTATATTAGTTTCTTCCATGTTCTTTCTTTCTTTCTTTCTTTCTTTCTTTCTTTCTTTCTTTCTTTATTTATTTTTTCTTTCCTATCCCCTATTTGTATATAATGCCTATACATATATATTTTTGTCTTTAATGCTTTTTTCCTTGCTTATAAATAAGTCCTTTTAGATAACCCTTGGTTAAATATCATTTAGTTTGATTAAAACTCCTAAAGTTTAGAAATATAGGTGTGCACCTCATACACATGTTGACCATGAATTTGAAATATGAGATTGATGTTCTAATTTAGAGGAGCTAGCAAGGACTGATGAATAGGTTAACTATTTTATAAGAACTTAAACATTATTTTGATCTAAACATAGTTTTAAGAGGAGTTGCACATGTGGAATGAAAGCTTGAGCTATTAGGGAATAGTCATGCTTACACTTAATAAACATCCTTGCATGGGACAAAGGTCACAACCATAGGTGATTACTTAAATATCAAACATGTGACCAGATCCTTGAACCTATCTACCATAGTTCCCAACCTTGCTAAAATCATAAAAGATATAAAAAATGCAAAAAAAAGAGTACAATGCAAAATCAAAAGCTTTTTAGGCATAGGTTATTCTAGCAATCTCCATCAAGGTTATGGATGTTGGATGGTAGTGGATCAACGCCATGAGTGGAACCAAAAGTATCTCTATCAAGTCTATGGTTGCTTGGTTGGTAGCAGATCAATGCCCAAGCCTTACCTAGACTAGAAGTATGGTTCTTAATGAATATCTAAACATGCTCCAAGTCAATGTTAATGATTAAAGACATGAAACTTAAAAGTTTCCCCCTAAATCTTATATAAAATAGTAAGCAAAATCAAATCACACTTATAGTATGACTATGTCTTGATGTTTGACCCTAATTCTGTATGTGCAAAGCTTATTTCAACCATGAACTAATCTTGGTGATGGTATAGATCAAGTAAAATAGGTGACCCAATCACTTGTCCAAATTAGAGCCTCTAAGTTCTAACATATTTCTATGTTTCCCCATAATTCACCATTTATTGAGGTCAAATACCCCCATTTATAAAAATTGGGACCCTTGAGATATTTTAAAACTTAACACTGAAAGCATGGCTTTTTTAACATTATTAGAATTTTAAGATCATCCACTTTGATAAATTTGGCTTACTAGTTTATGGTTTTCTTTGGGATTGACTAATATTGATAATAATTTGTGTTCATGTCTTAAAGATATAGGTTTCATGGAGCTCGTGCTAATGGATCATGCTTAGAGTTTATAGATTAACTCTATTTAGGCTTTATTTTCTAAAATCCTCATCCAAAAAACCCTAACTCAAGCCCTTGGTTCAAATTTATATTTGGCGGGAGTAAATTGGTGGGAACATTCAAATTTCTCCATAATTAAGCTTAATTTTCATGTTAAGTCTTAGTCATATTTCTTAACATGACCAAACCTTAACTTGAAAATCCTACTTAGTCCCTTTTATTTTCCCTCATTTTTTCTTATATTTCTAATTGAGTCTAATGTTCATGTTAGCAAGGTCCTTTTATTTTTTAGAGTGGTCCATTTGTTACCTATTTAGCCTAAAGTCTTAATATTAAGGCCCCATCATATTTATTAACATAAATGGGACCTTAGTCTCAATGATTTAGCCTAAGTTTTATTTCTTCCCAAGTCCTCACTTAAATACCTTACATTTTTGCAAATCCAATGACTCTTGTTGCATCATTCCCCTTGATTAGACGGAGTGAGGAAGCCTAAAGATCCTCAAGCCTTCACCCTTTGGACCAATCCCATGACATCACAAAGATCATGATCAATAACCCATGTTTAAGTGGAGACAAATATCATATGACATGAGAACACTTAAGCTTGAGTGGTTCTCATTATTTAACATAAGACTTAAGCCTAAGTTTTATTGAAAGGCCTCGTCATATTTTTTAATACAACAAGACCTTATGTTAAAACTTAGGGTTCTAATTTTAGTTATTTAAAGGGTCCCACATATTAAATGGAAACAATGGCATGCACTCACTTAAATCCTTATCATATGGCTCTCACTTCATCATAACTTTTGATCAAATAGAGAAAATTAAATATGAGTTCCATAGAATGCAAGAACTTGATGAGCTTAAATTTCAGATTATTGTGAATGTCATTTGACATCTATGAGGCCATTATTGATGTCTACATGACTACCAAATTTAATTCCATCAAAACTTAGCTTAAGGCATTTTAGCCTAAGTCCTTTTTTATATCCATGTACTGATTAGAGTACCTGTATCTCATAGGATCAATGGCTCATGCTTCATCAAGCTTGAATGATCCAATGACATGAAATCATTGATGACTATTTAATGGTTCTATGAGATCATGTGGTCTTGACACATATTGGATGCTCATTTGATATATGATTGGTATAGAGGAAAAATCTTAGAAATCCAAAAAAGGTGTCAAATGGCACAATCATGGGTCTTGGTGTAATAGAACATAGTAGTTAGGGGTCTAATATCCCAATGGGAAGCTTAAAGACAATAATACAAGGATGAGATAGAGCTGTATCTATATACAGACCATGAAAGATGAGGAATTTAAACATATGGCTATTGTGGTGACATAAGAGATAAAAACCAAAAGCCAAGGCCAATCTCATGAAAACAATGGTAGGATCCTAGACATGATCTTCAATGTAGGTGAAAGGATCATTGAGGCCAAGAGCATCAAAGAAGCCATGGCTAGGAATGACATAGAGTTGAATAATCTATCTCAAGTTTTAATTTTTATTGAGTCCTCACTTAAATACCTTACTTTTTGTAGATATAAAAACTCTCACTGCATCACACCCCTTGATCGAATGGAGTGAGGAAGCCCAAAGATCCTAAATCCTTCACCCTTTGGACCAATCCCATAGCATCATGAAGATCATGATCAGCCCGTACTTAAGCATAGCCAAATATTGGATGACATGAGAACACTTAAGCTTGAGTGGGTCCTATTATTTAACATAAAACTTAATTCTAAGTTTTATCAAAAGGGCTCATTGTATTTTTTAATACAATAAGACCTAGGTTAAAACTTAGGGTTCTAACTTTAATTATTCAAAGGGTCCCACATATTAAATAGAACTAATGGCATGCACTCACTCAGATCCTAGTCAAATGACTCTCACTTCATCATGGATTTTGATCAAATAGATCGAATTGAATCTGAGTTCCATGGAATGTAAGAACCCGATGAGCTTAAATTTGGCATTCTCGTGAACATCATTTGATGTCTGTGAGGCCATCATTAATGTCTATGCGACCATCAAATTTAAGTCTACCAAAACTAAGAACTTCATGAGCTTAAATTTGACATTCTCATGAACATCATTTGATGTACACGAGGCCATCATTGACATCTTCAAGGCTGTCAAATTCAATTTATTTAAATATTTTTCTTAGACAATAGGGCATGTTTTATATCAATCAACATGTCATTTGATATTATGCTTTAAAACTTAGCATAAAATGCTTTAGCCTAAGTCTATGATATGTTCATTAACATGAAATAGACTTAACTTAAGGCATTTTAGCTTAAGTCCTTTATTATATCCATGTACTTATTAAAGTCTTTACATATCATAGGATCAATGGCTCATGCTTCATCAAGTCCGGATGATCTAATGGTGCAAAATCATTGATGCTTCAAATAGTTTTATGAGAGCCCATGGGATTGAAATGTGTTGGATGCTAATTTGATATATGATTGGTGTAGAAGACAAAGCTTAGAAAGCTTGAAAAGGTGCCAAGTGGCACAACCACATTACTTGGTGTAATATAACATAGTAACTAAGGGTTTAATATCCCAATGACAAGCTCAGATGTACAAATATAGGGATGAGATAGGGTTGTATCTATCTATAAACCATGAAGGATGATAAATTAAAACATAGGCTACTATGGTGACATAAGAGATAAAAATTAAAATCCAAGGCCAGTCTAGGGTAGGCAATGGGAAGATCTTAGATATGATCTTCAATATAGGTGAAAGGATTAGAGAGGCTAAGAGAATCAAAGAAGCCATGGCTAGGAATGATAGAGAGTTTAATAATCTAGTAAATAAGGAATAAGATTGTCTCTTAAGGCTAACTGTGGATTTGGAACTTGTTAATGAGGAACATAAAAAGGCTATGAATAGCCTTCAACATCAACAAGCAAGTTCCCAGGTGTAGGGCCCATCAACCAACTAAATAATATTCCACTTTTTTAGAGCATGGTAACATTTTTAAAATGGAATATTATTTTATAAAGGAATATGCTAGTTTTTAAGCTTATTTACCTCCATGTTAGTTTATTTTATAAAATCAAGTGTATTATAGAACTTGGTAGAAAAAGGATAGTTGTCCTTACTTCTTGTACATATCTTGTAACTGACTGATATACTACTTGGTCCTTATATAAAAGGTAGTATTACCATCTTGTAAAGAGAGAGATTTATTAGAGCCAAAATTACTTTAAAAACTTGGATCAAGCAATACAAGTAAATAATTCTACAAAGATTGTTAGTATTTGTCTATGTGTTTACTATAATTGCTTCTCTCTCATTTATTTGTTCTAATTTATAGATTTGAATGGTTCTTATGGATTCTTGGTGTGCACCTTTGATTATAGAGTTGTCAAATTGTGATAATGCTAGGTTGACTTAAAGTTCTTAGGTTCATTTTGTTTTCTTACTCTTCTTACATTTGGGCCAATATTGTTTGCTTGCAAGAGTAAATATTTATAATGTGCCTGGTTCTTATCTCCATCTTTTCATACTTCCCTTAGAAGTCTTATGGATGTGTGATGTGATTTGGGATAAGTTGTTTCACTTCACATGTTGGTCTTAAGTGTATGTTTGTATGAAATTTGAATTGTGTCATGATGTTTGGAATGAAGATAAACAATATCTCTTTCTTCCCTACCCTTCCTTTTGCTCTTTTTTGAATTGAATCACCTTAGTTTAGTTTGTCATTATAAATGTCCATCCTAAATTAATTCTTAATTTAGTTATTAATCATAATTAACTATTATTTTCAAAGTTACTATATATTCTAAATAGATTTGTTGTTTGGCCATGGTGGATCCCAAGTACCAATTACTATAAATATTGTGAAACAGTCACTTGTTCTGCCTCCATTCCACCAAAGGTAATAGGATTATAAAAACTTGCAACTCATGCTTTAGATTCTTAGAAATTTAGAAATGAGAAGTGTTTCTTAACAATATGGGCACCTATGGTACACATTTAGGCATCAATAGAATGGTACTTCCTCCATAGTCAATGTTCTAAAATATTGGGTCAACACTCAAATATATAAGTATATTTAAGAGCCTACAAATTAATCACATAATTTTAGTACATATACTTGATATTAATTGTGGGTATATATTTAACAAAATTAATTAAATTTATATTTTTTTCTTTTTATTGTATGATATATTGACCAACATTGATATATTTATGTGTTGTGTGCTCTAACTACATCAACCAACACTTATATAGTTATCTATGTGTGAATAAACTACATCGACAAGGTTTGATATAGTCTACTAAGTTTGTTTTTATTTTACCTCTATTTATTAGGCTAAATAACCTTGAAAAACTAGTTGTAGAGATGAAACATGAAGAAAAATAGAAAAGAGTGATCTTCATCCAAGAGGATGAGAATAGATCCAAGAAAGTTATCTAATGATTAAGAGAATATAAATATGGAAGAGTTGGCAAGATAACTTTGGGAATAAATTGAGAATATTATGACAAAGAATATAGATGTGGAGGACTAAAATAGACTTGAAAAAACTACTGGGTCTTCAAAATATGATTTTATTTGTGTTAATGATATTTTTTGTGCGGGATTTGGGATGTAAAGGCAATAAATTCCCCATTTCCATATGGAGGATCAAGGAGATGAGGCACAAAAATTCACTTAAAAAAAATAGGAAGAGGATAAAATTAAAAATCCTCATGAATAATACCATTTTAATAAACAATAAAAAGATCAATAAGTTATATTATAATACAATAAGATGGTAAGGTTCTCATGCAAATAACTTAAATCAAATTTTCAGAGCAGCATAAAGGAAAACAATAGTTGCAGATAATCCATGAAATATGAAATATATGTTTGGTATGATAATATGGTGTCTTGAAGGAGAGATAATTTAAAGTAAAATAATAGAATTGAATGTTTAATAATGTAATAATATTTTTATTAATTGAGTAATGATAATAGAGGCTTTGACAAGTCAAAGGTTGGTGGAACACAAGCTAGCAACATGGAATGGAAGTTGAGTTTGGAATATGAATAAAAACATGGTATTGTAGTAGTTTTGAATCATAAAAAACATGATAATAATTAATAAAATTTTAATATGCATAATAATAATAATAATAATAATAATAATAAATAAATTATTTATTACTTTAATGAGTTTTTTCATGTGCAAGTATAGAGAAGGCAGAAAAGAAGAGACACAAGTGTGGACCCAAATTGCATGTTCACATGTATAAGAAATTAGTTTAAGAATATATATAATAAAATTTTAATTTTTATAAATTATTTAAATATAAAATATCTCATTATTAGTATCTCATGAAAATTTTGAAGCCTATGAGTTTGATGCAGGAGCATCAAAGAGAACTATGCACATTTTAGCTTGTTTGAGATATTGGGTTTAGATAGATTGATAATAAGATTTTATAAGATTAATTTTAAAATAAAATGGTTATTAATGATTTTTTTAAGTCTTTTAATAACCAAAATTAATTTTATAAGTTCATTAGTCATTCAGATTGGTATTTAGAGCATGTTTTTGATTTTCCCTCTAAAACTAGGAAATTCAAAATTTAAATTTGTAACTAAGGGTTTAAGAGGTTTTATTATGTTTGTAAGGTATTAAAAATTTTATTATGGACCTTGAGGGTATAAATACATTTAATATATATATATATATATATAATCACTAACCCAATCTTCATGTATATTTAAATTTTACTAAGTCTCATCTAATGTTAGAATTTGACAAAGTAAGTTTTGAAAAGTCTCAAGGAAATTGAGAAAATTTTGAGGTCTATCACAACAAAAAACTAATTTTATAAACTTAGTTTCATATGTTTAAGTATTTAAACATGAATTAATTATCCTAATAATCATAATAAATCAATAATAAAGATAAAGAGGATGAGTAGAGAAGAAAGGGTGCAGGCCTTTAGGTCTGTGAAAGAAAGTCTGCAAGGTTTGAAAAGTTGGAGGAGTCTGTATATATGTTTTTGAAGATAAATAAATAAATAATATATTGTAATGTTTAATGAGGAATATAAATATATTTTAACATGTAATTTAATTTTATTTATGGGTGTTTGATATTTTTTCATAGTCTTATAATGATATCAAGCACTAAAGGTCTGAAAACATAGCTTTACATACACATAGTCTGCCAAAAGAGAGTTTTATTATATATTTTCATAGTTATTAGGTATTATAGAAGATTTTAGAAGTAATATATAATTATTTATGTCCTATATAAATTAAATATATCCTTCAATAATCTTTGGATCTTGCAATTTCCTCAAATTCTTACTCTTGGGTCTAAGTTATAAAATTTTGGGTTGTGACAGTCAAATAAAATGATAATTTACTTAATGTTAGAGATTTATAAAATGATATAATTTATATAATGAGTAATTTAATTTTGTATATATAAAAATACAATTATATTTATATTTTAAAATTTTATAACACTCAATATATCTTCATTTTTATGTTCTTGGGTCTGCTTGTTGTCCTAAACCTCAAGTTAGGGTTTTGAGTTGATAAATTAGCCATAAATTTTAAATGATCCATAAAAATAAATTTAAATTTCATAAAAAAAGGTTTAAAATATTGATTTTCATATGTTCCAAGTGGTCTTGGGTCAAATATGATCCTAATAAAAAGTTATTTATGATTGTGTTTTTTTTTACAGATCTCAAATAAGCATAAACATGACTAAAAGTCTAAGTTGTTAAATTTACTTGGATATTCAAAGAAAGAGGATAATATTTGTCTTGTTCCAATTTATTTTAAATTTTTTAAATAATATATGAAGTTATATTAAATATATTAAAGTTTAAGGTTTTCTCCATGACCCCATAAAGGACCAAATGAAGCCTAAAAAGGTTGTGTATGAAAGACTGAATTCTATTATTTACACACTTTCATATATAAGTGAGGATTAGATTTTGATTTTTAAGAAAAAAATGGATATTATATAAGTTTAATATCCTTATTATATCCTTTAATATTTAAAATTATGGAGCTATTAATTAAATTCACTAATAGGAAGCTACAATTCAATTATTCAAGTTTGAGAGATTTGTCTATAATTGACAAATAAGGACCACATAAATGAAAGTTCAAATCAGTATAAGATTTAATATGTTTTGATGTGATTCAGGAGTCATAATAATAAGTTTTATAACCTTATCATAGTTAGGGATTTGTTAATAAAATAAGACTTCATTCATAAAAGTAGTCTAGGTACATGGAAGAAAGTTGTAAGTTAAAAGACAAAGGAAGGCATACCTAATGAAGAAAGGTATGAGAATGAATGAATGAATTTTGATAAAGGATATAATAATGTTTTTTAAGTCATAAATAATTTTATTGGTCTTTAATAGACCAATATTAATAATTCCATAACTCCTTTGGTAAGGATAATTAAATACATACCTACAAGTGAGTGGTGTACCTAAAGAAGATATAATATAATTTAGACCAATTTGAGGTATAATTTAATCTCTCTCTCTCTCTCTCTCTCTCTCTCTCTCTCTCTCTCTCTCTCTCTCTCTCTCTCTCTCTCTCTCTCTCTCTCTCTCTCTCTCTCTCTCTCTCTCTCTCTCTCTCTCTCTCTCTCTCTCTCTATGTTTGTGTGTGTGTGTATGGATCACATTTTGATATAAAATGATATAATAATGGTATAAAATATAACTTTAAGGCTGAGGTCCATCATGGGGATGTGATACACTAATCATAAAGGAATGTGAATACCTTCTCTAAATATTCTATTGTACTGATTATGTTAATTATAAAATACCATCAAATTTTCCTTACAAATTATTTACCCAAGCTTGAACATATATCAACTATCTATCTATCACCAAGTGAACAAATATCTCCTAAGTAAATGATTGCCATGACTACACCTCCCCTTAACCTAATCCTATTGGTAGAGTAGTATGTACTCACTTTGATAGTCTCCAAAGATTTTGAGTTGAATCACCCACCAATGAAAACCAACTAGAATATGTAGGTGATGAAGGCATCATAAGAGAAACCATCCACATAGTATTGTGTTGTGGTAGCATGACATAAAATATATCATTCTATCTCCACCATAGTATCTCATTGAGACTCCTCAACTATAACATTTGAAAAATACAAATAAAAATTACATCATGTCTCACATATATATCTCAAAACATTTAAACCTTCAATTATGTATCTTGGTCATAACTTGTTTTTTATTAGTCCTTTTAATAAACTAAAATAAGTTTTAAGATCATAAAAATTAGATAATTTTTTAAGCGCTAACATCATATTTTTTTGAAAAAATCAAATTTTATCTTAATATTCATATTTGTCTCTTGTTCTGTACATTACAGACCTTTATTTATCTAGTCCACATGAAACTCCTCTTTCATAATAAAAAGGTAAGTGAAGGTACATATTTACAAATTTATTTACTTTCATTTATTTTCCACTCTCTACTATAATTTTTTTATCTTATTTAGTATGTTTCTATTTTCTTTCTTGAAGCACCATCCCATGTTACACTCTGGTGACACGTGATGATATTTGAGTGGGGTATATGCATACACATATTTTTTTTAAACTTTATTATTTACTAATTATTTCTCTCTTATAAAACCTATTAAATTCAAATATCTTTGAGTGCACATCTTAAAGGGTATACTAAAAAAGGGGTGTGTAGACCATTGGTGTTTCATAAGAGACATTATTATTGAATTCTATCATGCATATATCCACTACAACACTTGCATACTTGATACCCTAAGTAATATTACTCTTAATAGCACATAATTAAACCAATACCTATATTTTTTGACTATATCATTTTGGGTCAATGTAGTATTTTCCATTTCCTACCAAATATCAAACTATGTCAGCCTAGGTCGATGTAGTATGAAAGTTATGACATTCACTTAACAACTAAGTCTATTTTAGACAACCTAGTTTGAGGTTAAATGATAAATTTTTAAATACATCAAGGATATAATATGCAATTGAATAATATTAAAGGAAGGATTAGGATCACTCATCACTATAAATATAAGTCCCATTTCAACCCAGTAGGGGGAACATTCATTTTCACACTATTATTACTCATAATTCTAATTAAGTGTAAATTTGGGGAAGCCATTTCTTAGATCTTGTCTTGGAGGTAAAATATTTCCTTATGAATTTTTGTATGTAATATGAGGAATCATTCTAGCCTAGATATTTATTCAATTATTGTGATCTTTATATCCACAATAATATCTTAAAAAACACACCTTTTTCCAATAGAGAGATTGAGGCTTAATAGGTTTTATTCAAGTTAAGTATTTCTAAACCTAAATATTTCATTTGATAGATATATATTTCATAATTAATATTATTAAATGTATGTAACTCCTTGTTTGAATCTCATTTACAATTATACTTAGTGTGGTTATAGGGTTTTTTGAACTTGATATTTCTCACGTTAGTTAACCTAGCCCCCCATTTGCCTACTATGGTTCATTGACCTTTTTAATTTAATCATCTCCCTTATTTATGTTTCTAGCTTGAGAATAATATATTATATTAATATTATAATGCCTATTTAGGGTCATTTAATTATATTTATTTCCTAGATGTTTTAGAACCCTCTCCATTGATGCTACGTTATAAGTGATCCTCTAGCTAGCTTTAACATATCCATTTAGTCATACCCCGATATAATTAAGTATAAATGGGATATATTTGATTTACCTTCTTGGATTATAGATATATTAGATATGATAATTTTTATTTTAATCATGTCTCATTATATATAGATTTTATACATAGCATAGTGATTTCTCCCTTAATTCCTTGTACCATAATCCATGACACTAATATGATTCCATGTATATCCATAAAATTTACTGTATTGATTCCACATATATCCATAGTAATTGTACCTATGATTCCATATATAACTAAATTTATTGTTATTATGATGTTCCCTGACATGCCTCCATGATGGTTTTCACTCATGATGATGTGGGTGTCTTTATGCCCCAGATTTAGTATAATTTTCTAATATTTTAACCTTATAAACATTTTCTTCTACCTCTTCCACCTTTTTATTTGTTAGTTCCTTTATTTCTTGAGTAGATGAATTGATATTATATTATTTATATTATCCTCATATTATTCATCTTATTCTTCTAAATCTTCCTTATACCCATCTTCACCATCTTCTGATTCATCCTCATTATCTACATTGAACTTTGTTTTCACCTTGCCAAGTGTGGTATATTATAAAGTGATATTATTTTTTGGGTACCAAAACTTCATGAATTTCTTCTACACTTTAATATTGATTATTCCTAAATTATTTCACCAATGATATCAAATAACCATATCCAAAGAATAGAAATAATAATGTAAAATATATTTTTCCATTCTATGCTTAAAATCAATAAAAACTTGAAACTTCTTACCATTTACTTGAGAATCCTTGATATTATTAGCTTGAACTTGTAGATGGTGGGCCACATCCATGTTGATGAATTTATGCTTGATACTAGGGTTTATGGACACAATGACCACCTTATTTGAATGCATCCATGAAACTAAAATAATGAAACATCTCTATTTTGATGTAAATTGTTTTAACCCTTATCCTCTATCTCTCACTTTTCCTCAACATGATCCTTTACATCTCCTTCTACATCATCTAATCCTAATCCCAATCACTATTATGTTCCTATTATTTTTAATCTTCATCATTTATATGGCCTTCCTCATTACCAATATCATCATTATTTTATTCATCATCTTTCCCTTATTCATCCTATTTATATTATATATCCCATCCATATATGAATCTTATTCCACTTTTCCCATAAAAAATCCATTCATTCTTCACCTAGTTGAGGCCACCATTGTGATCCACAATCCTTGAAAGAACATGACACAATTAATTTCTATAAAAATATTTGTAAAATTATTTTCTTAAAAAATATCCACCGTTATATAACATATATATCATTCTCTCTAGAGAAATATATTAAATCCATGATCCATAACAACTAGGATTTCAAGAACACTAGTATTCAAAACATCTCAAATTTCAACCAAAAATTTGAGAATAAAAACATATAGACAAGAAGATATGAATATCTCATTTGACTAAAATTTGTCCAAATGGTTTAGGGTTGAGGTTAACCTCAAAAAGAGAACTTAAAATAACATACACCCACTATAATTTTTCAAATCTTCCCAAAATTATAAATAAATTAGAAAAAAAACCTAAAATTATGGCATGTAGTCTAAATTTATAGAAAAAATCAAAATAAATTTCACAAAATTGATATAGAATCCAATTTTTTTTTAGAGTTTCCTTGATTAATTTTACAACAATAGTTAAAAAAATGTTTAATAATTATTGAAATTGTGGTTGATATGATGAATTTATTAAAAAATCATAAGATAGCAATAACTAATTCCAAAATTATCAGAAAGCCTTTTTTAATAGTGGCATCCTCAAATTATTATAAAATTCTAGTAATCTATTTTTATAATAATTCATAGCTGATTTCAAGATATAAGTGATCCCAAAAAATTAGGGTTCCATCCACATAATCACTCAAATCAAGGATTTGATACCACTTGGTAAGATCCATACTTAATAATATAATTACACATAATATAATGTAGATCAACACAACACTATAGATATTGGTGGGCCAATATAAACAAATATTCAATATATTCATAAATATAATAATACACTTATGGTAGGGAAACACCATACAATAGTCCTTAAGGAAGGAATAGCTCCAAAATTCCACTTTGAAGGGGATACCTCTAATATCCCTATGAAAAATAGAAGACTCAAAAAATATTTTATATCATTTAAAATGATATTCATCTCATTTATATAGAAATATATTACTATAAATTAATGGGTACACATCTAATTTAGGCTGACTCATTACCTAATGTAGCAATTCAATGAGTTACTCATTTAACCCTATATATTCAACTCATATAAATAACTAAGGGATATGTGTGGCACATGTCAAAATGTCCATCAACCAATGTACATTAATAAATTATATCCATAGGTACATAAAAATAAAAAATCTCAAGAGTTAGTGTCACATATAGGGATAAGTGTTGCATATAAGGGATAAGAAGATATTAAAACAAACAAGGCCAAAGGCCACCCGAAAGGGACATAAATATGTTTCATAAAATAATGTGAATGGCCACATACAATTTACACAAATATCTCATAAACAAGGCCAACGGGAAACACATAATAGACAAGCATAGATATCTTATCATGCAATAGAGTAACAACATCAATATAACATAGAAAAAATAAAGACTAGTTTACACAATCCATATGTATTAATGTCACATCCTAGTAAAATAACATATCCATGTACTAATATGTAAAATATGATTAAATAGTATACATGTAGATAATATAGATAATTCAACATGTTAAAGAGATCATATAAAGATATAACCTTTGATAGTGAAACCTATGGAATAATATGCCCCCAATATTGGCATGGCCATTAGCTAAAAGAGAATCCAACATCAATATGTCCATATGTAACTTGTATGTCCTACATCATAGTCATATACCATGAAATATATTTTTGCATGAAAATCATATGACATATAATAAACACATAATAAATAACATATGTAAATAATGTAATCTGGTAATCATGTCATGCTTAGGTCTTGATTTTAATTTTTTGAATATTTTGATTTGTTTGTATTTCATGATATATTTGATTTTTTTAAATTCTTAAAATATTTAAAATTAATGCTTATAAATTAGTGAGTATGTCATATTTATCGGGATCAAATTTGATATATCATATCTTGTCCTTCAGATTATTTAATGACATTACCTCTTCTTCTTCCACTTTTGATTATTCAGATTCTATACTTTCTACTCTTGGAAGATTTTTTTTTATGCAAGAATTTTCATCATGTTTAATCATGATTACTCTTCCTATATGTAATAAATTGAGGTAATTGTTGGTCTAATCTGATGTATCTTACATTTATTATAACCATTAGGAGGTATGATCCACATGTATGTATCAACCACTTTTGACCCACAAGATATTGGTAAAATGATATATCCAAGAGGTTATTTCCAATGTGTGCTATGCTATAACTCATTGATGTCATGTACCATATGTCATAAACTTATAACACTACATATGGCTTCCCATTTGTTTCCATTAATTTGAATGTGTTTATAATAGTTACCTTCCATGTATACTCTAATTATCAAAGCCTCCTATAGAGGACATTTTTTTCTTATTTTATTTACAAATAGTGTCTTTGCAAAACTTGATACAAGTGGTTATTTTTGATTTTATATTATATTAATAATGACTTCATTATTTTATTTATTCATATTATTTTCTAATTAATCACAATGATTTGCATCATGTCATTTGATTCTATGCTAATCATCATATGATTTGCCTTCTTCATTGAGAGGCATCCCATGGCTTGATGTCTAGTAGATGGTAATGTGATGAGATTGCATCAAGTGATATTTGTAATATTGTTTTTGGTTTACCTTGAATAATTATTACTTTGAATAATTATTACTTGAAATGGTATTAGAGATTTGGTATCTAAAAAATCCAGATTATTTATTAAAATACATGATTGATTATTTGGTAGAGATAATAATTAAAGTATATTTTAGGTTATGATAATACATTAATTATCATCTATGCCTCATTTTTATTTTTAGTTATTTTGAGCTTGTATCTTAGTTTTATTTGAAACATTTTTTCTGAATTATCTATAAGATAGGTGTATACTTGAGCCTTTTCAAATTTAAAAGCTTAATATATCTATCTCTTACTATGTGGCATAGGTCATTAAAGGATTTGAATCTCTTGATGATGATTGAATCATGGAGTGGTGAAAGGAAGCTCTAGTTAAATATGTATTGGAGATATTTTTTAACTATAACATTAGTCATATTGGTTAGCATAGGCTTTTACTAAATTACATAATCATTTATTATCTTATTGGACTCTTTCTTGAGTTTATCAATTTACACATAAGATAGTTTATCAACAATATTAATAGAAAAATGTTAATAAAACCAATCTTCCAAAGGGTTCAAGTGGTTTTAACTAATCAGAGGGAAAGCTAATAGAACCATCATAAAACACATTCTCTAAAAATTATCAGTAATAACTTGGTTAATAATTTTTCATTATAAATGTAGCTCAAGCATGCTATGTGGAATGATTAAAGGTGTTATTTCATATCACCTTTACCTTTGTATAGTGGAAGCTTCACAGATAAAAAAAACCTATAGTTTAAGGATATGATGATATCTTAAGGGTTAATGGATTATAAAATAAGGCATGCAAATAGATTAAATAAATAGTGTCATATGCACCTTTATCTAACTATAACACCTTATCATGAAAAACTATAATAGTTTGTTTAAATAAATGTGTAGCAGGTGAGGTTGGGTATGTAACATGAATAATCATTATAGGAGGGGTAAATGTTACCTATGTAGGAATAAGCATGGAAATATGTTGGAAGCCTTGTGTTTCCTCCATAACTTAGTTAGATAACACATGTAATTAGAGGTGTAGATGTAAAGATAATATCAATGGCATAATTTTGAAAACTTATAGTTGTATTTGTAACTTGAAAGGGTTAGTTGATGTCATAGAAGGGGTCATATTGTCTCCTAGATGTAGTAGCTTGAGCCAATTTTTTTGTTCATATATTACAATATATAACATTTCATCAAAATGATGTGGATTAAATTTATGGCATTCAATGAATTCTTGGTCATCAATGGCATCCAATTGATCCATAGTAGTTGTTTTATGAGTCTTATTAGTCTTAACATTCATGATAAGTCCATCAATAGGGTGTGTAACATGTATTGTGTAATATGTAGAGGGAGTAGCAGTAACAAAGGAGGTAATTCATTCCCTTTGTTATTTAGTACTAACAAAAGGTAACTCAAACTATATGTTGAAGCAATATGATTTGATAAAGGCTAGAAATTTTTCATTGTTAATTTTAGCCTTATTAGTGTTCTTAGATTTGATCTATTTGATTATATGATTAATATAAGTTTAACCTATCAAAGTGGAACAATATAAAAATATTACCTTCATGAATTGCATTAAAAAATAAAGAAAACTCTCATTCATTATATTCATGGGTAACATGTATATTAGGGAAAATAAAAAATCATGTCTAAAAATAAAACCCTAAGGATAAAATCTAAAATATTAGAAGGATAAAACCCTAAGGGACAGCTAGTGTTTGACACAGTTTGATAAATTTATGATTTCACCAATATGTTTTACTCTAATTTATATTAAGATGATTCACTTAATCTAACTAAGATAGAAACTAGTATGTGAATTTAGATACTAAGATATGTCATTCAAGAATACATTTGAATGTAAAATATTAAAGTTGATTACAATGGTTTGACAAGTGGAATATGATAAATATAGTAAGTACACAAAGGGATAATCACTTATATTTTTTTACTATGAATGAATTATGATATTGGAGAACATATTTTCAAGTTCAAAATCTATGTTTATATTTATGTAGGGTTTGTTTCTTCAGGTATGCGTCAATATCAACTATCAATATTGAATTTTAGTGGTCAATAGTGACCTATATGAAAAAATGTGTTTGTGACCATAAAATAACCTTACATTATCTATTATAGCTATGCATATCAAATTCCAAACCTTTATGATGCACACAACTCCAAAAATTAGTCTCCTTCACCTTGAAACCCAAGGTTTGGTTATGAGGGATAGAAACCTACAAAAATTATGAAAGTGTAATGGACTGAGAAGATCCAAATCACCCTCATTTATGATTGACCATTTAATACATATATTATACTCAAGGGAGGGAAATAAAGCCACACATAATTCTCCCACCTAGTGTGGATGTGCAATGTGCTCTCTCATTATATGAATGCAAATAATGATTTAGATTTGATACTTGATTATGGTTACTTTTTAATTGGATTTTGCATGATTTATACTTGTATTGTGACTACTCCAAGTGATTGGTTTTGAATATGAGATGAATAGGAAATTTTTTCTCAATGTATAATAGTGTATAGATGTGTGCCAGATAAGTGCCAAATCCCATATCAAGTAATTCCTTAATTTGTATTTATGTGAGTCCAATTGGGTAATTTATCATGATAATATATTTTAAATATATGGTTTGACCCAAAATAATGTATTAGATTTTAAAAATGATTGTTTCTAAGAGGAGGATGGTAACATCAAACTCAATTTAGTATTGATTGGTGATACTGACCCAGTTTGACAGTAGTGACTTGTGCATAAGAGGATGAAAATGAGCATCTAAGCATTTTTTAAGGATAAGATGCAAGTTTTAAATAGGTAGTGATGTTATTTTATGTGTGTAAGAGAGTATAATGTAAGGGTTAGACCCATATAAAGTAATAGGATAGGGTGAGATGATGAGTTAGGACCATATTTGTTTGTGAAAATCATGTGTGGTAAATATATGTCAATATTGTCATTTTAAAGTACTCAATACCATATTTTAAGGTCTACACATGCCAATTTTCATGTGTTTAGTGTCTACACATGCCAAGTTTCAAACATGAACATGATTATAAAACCACATCAATTCTATTCAAATTTAGTATCATTATGTATCTCTTTGAACTATCTTTCTAATGTAACAAAATACACACAAAAGGAGCCTTGGATAATAAGATATTGGTAAAAAATGATCACTACCCCTTTCTTGTCAATTGCATTAAAATTTAAAAAAATAATCAATTTTGTGAATTTTTGATGGTTTAAAACCATTCATATACTATAATGTGAAAACATTTAGCTAAACCATCATGGCCTAACACTTGGCATAATCATGTTAGTTTTCCATTGCTTTGCACATTCTACCCTGAGACCTTTATTTTGCTGATTAAAAATTGAGGTCTAATTACACCAAATCAATGGTAATCATGGATTCATCATTTTATCATGTAGTTATTATGTTCAACCTTCACACCCCTAATTAATGACCTATATCTCATCTTATCTGATTGATGGCTATGATTACTCCATGGTATTTTGGAATTATTACTTTATTCACTCACTATGCCAATAAATTACTAGTATCAATCCATTAGATATTACATATAGAATTACATCATGATTTTTAATGAATTTTTCATGGGATACTTATTGCTCTTATTCCATATTTGTATGATATGTGTTGATGTAGATCACCTTTATAGAGACACATTTACCATCTTTGTTTAATATCTACATTGTATATGTTGATGTTGATCACATTTATAGAGACATATTAATAGTATATTTTCAATCTCTACATTCCATGTGTTGATGTTGACCACCTTTATAAAGACATATTAATATCAACTCATAGACATGTATGTATTTGAAAATGGTGGCAAGGGATCACATGATAGTTATTGAGAAATGTACAAGATTTAGAGATACATAACTATTTTTAATGAGATTTAAAATTAAGATATACATTTGAGAATGAAAATTGTGATTTTGAATTATGATTTATAATCTCAGATACTGCATCAATGAACTTTGTAGACCCTAGATGTTAATGAATTACATATTAATATTTAGGCCAAAAAATAGATAAAGCTTGTCTAAGAACATAATTAATATAAACTAATGCTCTCAGTTGATAAGTCTACCATGACACTATGTTATATGGGAAGCATTTGAACTTAACCTATATGACCATAAACTTTCCAATTCTACATTATAATATCATAATTTTGGAGATGACCTTTTATTCACCACAATAATAGATGTTAAGCCATAAAATGATTTTTCATCCCATTATCATGATTTTATATAACATCAAATCCACCTATTATATTTTTCATGTTCCTTTAATTCCTTCATGTTGTAATGTGAGATTAATGAAAGACAAAATGAGAGGGGACACAATAAATGTGAAGAATACTACTAGAGGGAACAAAACTAATACTATCAGCTCATACTTACTCTAAGGTGGTATTTTTCCACAATATATTTACCCTCTTAAAATTATATGTCCTTATATTTTTTAATTGAAATGTTTTCTTAGAATTCATAAATTTTGAATTCCCTAATAGTACAATAGTCATGTTTCAAAAGTGATCCCTTTTTAAACAAAAATTAAAATACTCCACACATTTTTGAATTTGGATTTAATACCATATTTACAGGAAACATCCTTCATGCCTTTTTAAATTTTAACATAGAACTAATGATCCCAATGGTTTATTTTTCATGACATAAATAATTCTTCTTCTTAGTTTGATAACACACTAGTAATTTTTTGTAAAACTTCTACATTGGCATCCATTGTCTCTTGTTTTGTTCATGAGGCATATAAAATTTCCTTATTTTTTTCATGAATAATACAAAATTTATAATTAAATTATATGTTCTAACATTTTATCTAGCTCAAGGACATGTATCCTTTGCAGGTAACCATGCGATCTTAGTAATTATCTCTATAAATCAAATTAGTGCTAAAATAAACTGGTCCCTCAAAAAAAATAATGATCCCTTCTTTTTATAATCAAGATTATTCAACCAAAAAAAACACATACATTGAAAAACCAATATATGGAAACTAATCATAATCATTACTTGATGTAACCTCACAAGCTCTATCACAATTAGTCTTATATATTGAAAATAAAATTAAAATCCATATTTGATCCCTCTAAATGACTATCCTAAAACATGGGACTAATTTTTCTTAACTTATCAACATGTGGTCAAAAACACACACCAACATGAAAAAATATGGATTCAGCATAGGCAAACACCAATCCATGTCAAATTATTGAAAGCAGAGATACAACTGAAAAAAAGCAAAAAGAAAAAGATTAACAAAAGATGATATGTAGACATAGGGAATGGTTCACTTACACTTGTTTAATTAATATATTCATTAGATAAGGGAACTATAATGTAATCCTAATCATTTTAAAATAAACTCAAATCAATTTAAACACATCCCAAAACATAGCAAATCAAAATCCTCTAAATGCACAATTACTCTCTCTAAAATGTGGACTGTTGTGATATGCATAGGAATTACAATAAAAAGTTTCCTTCTATTACTTGAAATAATTATTAACCTATAAATTAATTAAGTGTGAAACCCACTACTAATTCTCACTTAACATATAACAAGTGTAACAATATCAATAAAAATAGGATCAATGAAATCCACCCACATACATGTATGTACCTGAAACTTGACTATACAAGTGTAATTTTAGATTTTATTCTTGGTAAAATAGGCATCAATAACTTACAAATTATAAATACATTCAATGCATGAATTATAAGGGAAATTATTACTTGGAAAATTTAGGCTAAAAATAATGTTTAGAATTAAAATACTAGGCACACATACTTTGAATTCTTGATTTTTAAAATTTCCATCTTTATTTTTGTGGTTAAAAATATTATTTGATTATATCAATAAATCATCAACATGATTGTGATAAACCAAATAATCATCCTACTATTCCAATGTTTCATCTTTATCAAAATCGAAGGATTGATACTTAAATTTAGTAGTGTATTCATTTTTTTATTGGCTTATCATCATACAATTGAAATTATGTATATTTAGGATCAACCAAAATTTATTATACATCAGAATTAAAACCATTACAACTAAGAGTGTCAAATAAGTGTAAGATTAGATTGATACATGAATCAAAATAAACTGATTTCCCTTCTTGATTAGTATCCCCTTTCTTTTAAAATTAAAAACTCTCATACACAAGGAAATAATTATCCTTTTTGTGCATGAATTAATTCTCATCAAATGAAATGTTCTCATATGTAAGTAAATAATTTGAATTTATTATTAATCCATCACTACAAATTCTGATATTAAAATGGAATATTTTATATTTAGGTACATGAAAATTGGAAAGGGGAAAACATGGGATGTCCCATATTTCTTCTAGATTACAATTTTTATGGAAAGTAGGGAATGCTATTGCATCATAAGATAAATCTAAATTTAAATATAATACATCCTATCATAATGGGAGTCAAATGCATTTAACTAAAATTAACCATCACTACTTTGACATAATGAATACACACCATTTAAAAAAAATCTTGTGAGATTCTTCACTGTTACATGGGAATTGAAAGATACCATACCTTTGATTTTAATTTAGTAATTTCATCCCATTTTTAAATTATTAATTCTCTAGAAATTTATGATTAAAAAAATATTCACACTAAAGGTAACCATCAATATAAAATCAAGGCTTTGTTTGATTAGAAAACTTAGTGGCAAATTGAAGCAAGGTATAGAATGCATCAATTTACACAACATCAACATGATCCATTCCCATTCATATGTTTATTGTATATTTTAAAATATGGTATTAGATACTTGGAAATATTATTTTTGACCTACCTTCACTTTACATGACTTGTGTATATGCATATAACTCGTATTTTCCCTTCTCTCACATCCACATGCCTTTCATTGGTTAAACATTTCTGATTTGATATCAATCACATAAAGTAATTATCTAGTATATGTTTAACCTATTAAAATCATTTTCAAACTTTATCAAAATAATTATAATAGTTTTATTTCCTTTTAGATAGAACCATCAGACTCATATTATTTGATAATTTTTCATTTGTCCAAATTTGATAGAATCATCCCACACCAAATAACAATCACTTTTCAAATTAAATTCCTTCTTATAGATTGACCGATAATTTTCACATGTTAATGGAATGATAAATTACCTAAAGATTACCATATAAATACACAATAGGTATAATTCTATTCACATATGGAGTTTTTCAAGAAAGCTTACTATACATATGTACACATTCAAAAATACTTACTATTGTTTCCAATTCATGCATTAATCACAAGGAGTATGTCTTAGACAAGTCTGAAGGCTCTCAAAACCAAACCAAATTTTTCATTTTCTAAGTGCAAAAAGATATATCATAGGTTATATTCATTAAACGAGCACTATTACTCACATACACAAAATGAAGAGAGCTACATGTGGCTTATATGACAAATTCAATGATTGTCATATGTACACATTCAAAAATACTTACTATTCTTTCCAATTCATGCATTAGTCATAAGGAGTATGTCTTAGACAAGTCTGAAGGCCCTCAAAACTAAACCAAAGTTTTCATTTTCTAAGTGGCAAAAGATAGTTCACAAGTTATATTCATTAAAGGAACACTATTACTCACATACACAAAGTGAGGAGAGCTACATGTGGCTTATATGACAAATTCAATGAATGTCATATGATATACATAGGGGATCTAAGATGAAAAATAATTATTAAAGCACAAATATAACACAAAATATAGATTTTAATTTGGGAAAATCTCAAAAAGGTGAAAAACTCATAAGATAATAATTATTCAAATATGAGAAACCCTACACCCAATACATTAACTTCTCCTTCTCACTTCTTCATGTAGTTCTTCACATAATTCAAAAATTTAATATGATCAAATAATTTCATACTCCTGATATGATTTCATAATAATGGTAAACACCTATTTATAGTGAAATACCAAGAGGTGTGACCATTGTAAAAATAATGGGTCCATTCATCTTGATAAAGCAATTTATTTTAAATTTGGTAACTATTAAATAATTATAAATTTATTGTTTATTTACATGAGGTTTCTACCTCATGATAATAAATAATATATTATTAATGTTTAACTAATTACCAAGGTTAATGGTCAATTAATCCCACTTATTATTAAATTCTCTAACAATCTCTCTTAATGCTAAGTGGGGATAAATTACATAGTCACCTAAAAACAATTATAGTATGTACACAATTGAAGGATTTAAAAAACTTCATCATGTTAAACATCACCTTTTGAAATAAAATGAATTATAATCCATAAACTACTTAAAATCATGTTTAGGATAGCAAGATCTTGACACTACATATCATAGTTTCTCTTTACTAATCATCTAAGCATATTTGGAGCCTTTTATAACATAAAGAACTCCATTAAAAAGTATGATTTTAATGTATTAGGTAAAAAAATAAAAACTATACCCAAATCTTACTCAAATCACATAATTTCCACACAAAGATTATAATGCTTTATAATGAGAAATAGAGAGAAGTGGAAGAAACACATGACCATTAGGAAGTGGCATTGTCATGCATGCTACACCTCAATGGCAACTTTGAGAGGCCCAGCATTGCACAAAATTGAAAATACTTGGTATCACCAAGTGGTTTTTTGAGGATATCTACCACTTGTTTATCCATAGGATAGAACAACTCAATATCACCAATGAAGACTTTATCAAATAAAATGCACATGAACTTCAAAATATTTAGTTCTTTGGTGTTACAATGGATTTTTTTCCAGAGCTACGAAAACCTAGCTATCACAATGAAGGATGATACTGTGAGAAACATCCAAATGAAGTTTTCTCAATAACCTTGACATCCACATGGTTTCTTTGGTAGCTTCCATAACACTTCTATACTCTAGTTTAGTAGAAGAGATAAAGACATTAGGTTGATTCTTACTACTCCAATTGATATCATCTGCACCAAACCTAAAATCATATTTAGAGTAGATTTGTAATCTATAGTATCAACATCATGATAAAATCACAATAACAATATAATTTAACATTATTAATGTAAGAATAAAATAAATCAAAATTAATTATTCTTTTGATATAATAAATAATATGTTTAGCTAATTTTTATGATATATCTATCTTAGTAATGGTTAGATAAATCAAACTACCAACCAGCTATCTATATAAAGTAGGGTTAACTTTTTCACATGTAAGTTTTGGATAAAGTTTAACACCAACTTCATTGGGAGTAGAAGAATATATATAATCAAATATGTTAAAATTAACAAGAAGGTTATGAGAATACTAATATTATGATACAATAATAGAATGTTTATCCTAAAATATAGTAATTCCTAAAAAATGATATAAAATACTTAAATCAGTCATTTCAAACATTGATTTAGTTTATCCTTATATTTATGAATTAAACTAGTTAGATAACTAGTAATTAAAATATCAACATCATATAGAATAATTAAAATTAAATGACCATTTTTAATTTTTTCAAAGAGATCATTATTTGAATAATAGTTAAAAAAAACCTAATTCTTAGAAAAAATAAATAATTTTAAAATACCAAGTTCAAGGAGCTTGTTTTAAACCATACAAAGTTTTTTTTAACTTGCATACATAATTTTCTCTATTAAGGTTAATGAAACCTTTAGGCTAAGTCGTGTATATTTCCTCTTCTAAATCACCATTTAAAAATGCATTCTTGACATCTATTTGATGGATAACCCAACCATTTTGAGCTGTAAGAGAAATAATGTTAAAACATTTAATTCTAAGTGGGCTTATTATACTTAGCCTTGATAAAATAATCAAATAATAATAATAATATATTATTTATTAACATGAGGTAAAAACTTCATGAAAATAAATAATACATTTATGTTTATTTAATAATTGTCAAATTTATCTAAATGGGTTATCGAGATGGATGGAATCATTATTTCACAATGGTCCCCTCTCTTATTCAATATTATATATAGGGTTTTACCCCTATTGTTCATTCTAACTTGATATATTTTCGAGTGAACACAATTTTTTTGATGGACATAGAAGAATTGAGATTAAGAGGAATTTGTATTGGGATAATTATTGTTTCTCAAGTATTGAATATAAACTAATATGGGTTTTTTAATCTCCTTTGGAGGTTTTCCCACCTAATCTCTATGTCGTTATTCTCTGTATCTTTTCTATCAGTTACTTGTATATATCCAATACTATGTATATGATTATATATTTTTTAACATGGTATCAGAACTAGGATATGAGCCCCATGCAACCTATAGTGTGGGTTAATGGGGGTGTTATAAATAAGCCATACTCAAACCAATAATGAATTGGGCATAGAGGGGTTGGTAGCTCAATTGGTAGAGCATTCCAATAGAAAATAGAAGGTCCTGGGTTCAAGTCCTAGGTGGTACATATGAGTTTTAGCTCAACATTTGTGAATATATTTATTGATTTTTCATCTATAGGATATAACTATATATTAATATCACCATTGAAGACAATCTCTTAGATAAAATGCACATGAATTACAATATGTTTAATTCTTTAGTGATTTGAGTAAATTTCATGTGAAAATTTTAATTTTGTAACTTAATATATTAAAGCATAATTTGTAAAGAAGGTTCTTATATTATAAAATTATCTAAATATGTTTGGTTTATTATTCATAAGAAAATATGAGATGTAGTCTCACAATCATCTTAGCCTAAACTTATTTTAGAGTAGTTTATGGATTACAATTCTTTTTCTTTCAAAAGGTGATTTTTGGCATGATGAAAGTTTTTAAATCATTTAATTGTATAAATAGTATAATTTGTTTTTAAGGTGACTATGACATTTATCCCCACTTAGAATTAAGGGGAAGTGTTAGAACATTTAATTCTAAGTGGGGTTATTGTCCCTTAGCCTTGATGAAATAATTAAATAGTAATAATATATTATTCATTAACACAAGGTAAAAAACTCATGAAAATAAATAATAAAGTTACGTTTATTTAATAATTACAAAATTTAATTAAATATGTTATTGTGATGGATAGACCCATTATTTCACAATGGTCACCTCCCTTATTGAATATTATAAATAGGGTCTTACCCCTATTGTAAATTCATTTGAACTCAATATATTTTTGAGTGAACAATTTTTTTGTGAATGATAGAGAAGAAGTGGGATCAAAAGGAATTTATATTGGGGTTATTATTATTTATCAAATGTTTAATATCAAATTTTTTGGTTGTTTTAATCTCTTTTGGAGGTTTTCCCACCTAATCTATGTGTCATTTTCTCTATATCTTTGCTATCAATCACTTGTCTAAATTCAACACTATGTATATGATTATATTTTTTTAATAGATGAGAATTCTAATAGTATTCATTTTTTCTACAAGAGCAAAGGTTTCAACATAGTCAATCTTGGGGTTTTGAGTAAACCTGTGGGCAACTAATCTAGCTTTAAACTTATCAATTTTACCAATTGAAATATATTTGATCTTATAAATACATCTAAAACTGATAATATGCCTTTTAGGTGGAGGGATAAGATATCAAGACAAAATTTTAATTAAGACATTATATTTAGCTTGCATAACAACATTCTATCTATCATCTTGAGTGGCTTCCTTAAAATATTGAGTTTCATATTCATACATAGTCATTAATGCATGATAATAATTTTGAATTATAGTTAATTTATTAAATTCATCAAATTAGAATATTGGATTAGATATTATACCCATTTAGGTATTTTACATTGAACATAAAACTCATGGGGTTACTTAAATTGGATCAACTTTCTCAAAAACATCCAACAAGGAGAAACATGAGAGTCGCATTCATCAACAAAATAACACTAAGGAGGTTCCATAGAGGGCTCACAAAAATATTTTTAGAGAATAAAAACATTCATATTCTCAATGATTTGACATTTAGAAGGATCATACCCTATTTAAATTTTTAGATTGTAACATTATTCTAGCCATTTCTATGATGGTGAAGTTTTTTATTTTAGTAACATCATTTTTCTAAGGAAAACAAGAAGTTAATTCCATTTGAATACAAAAATTAATATAAAAATAATCAAACTCTTTACTAATAAATTCACCACCAATATCAGTTCTTGATCTCTTAATAGAAAAATCAAATTCATTTTCAACACTAGATTTAAATTCTTTGAATTTATAATACACATTAGATTCCTTTTCAATGAAATATGACTAGATTATTCTAGGTAATCATAAATAAACATCACATAATATAGATAACCATTAAGAGATACCACTTCAATAAGTCTTACAACATCGCTATGACTCACTTCTAAAAGATGTGAGGAATTCACATCATGATTTTTATGAAAGGGGTTAATATGTTGTTTATCACATAAACAACATTCACAAGTTTCATGATGAGAGGGGATAGAAGGAAATACAACTAGAGACACTCAAAAACCATGCAATGTGTTTATAGTGGTCAAAGAACCCCATGACCCCCTTTTATTACTCTAGACCATTTCCTAGCTTCTAAACCTCTAAACATAAGTGAAAATGACTAACCTTAACCATTTTGACTATTCTCTCTAACTACTGATGGTTGACCCTCGACTACTGATGGTTGATCCAAACCACTAGTGGTAACCTAAACTGTTTCATGAGAAAAGGAATCAACTATAGTTCAACTGAAACTCACTCATTGATCAATAACTGTATAATTTTATTTTTTTGTTTGCATGATCAATGCATGATTAGAATTTTTAATAAACCATTTGTTAAAATATTTAATTTGAACCTCACTTTATTATATATTAAGAGATGAAGATAAGGTTGAAATCATCATCAAGATCAATCAAGAAGTTGTAAGAGGTTTTAAATCCCAAGCAAATCCAAAAGCTAAGTATCTATGTTTTTTTTATCAAAATTCAATAATTAGCTATATTTGTTTCATTACTTGTGTCTTTCCCCTTTATTTCTCTTTCACATCAATTTCTTATGTTGAATATATGTAACTCTATACATTTCACTTCCTCTTTCAAAACCACCCAAAAATCATTCTCACTCACTTACATACCCAATCCCTAAACTAGATATCTTTGAGTATCATTTATTGTCTCATGACTAACATTCAACCCAAACACCACACCTAAAACCTCTCTATAACTCTCCTCATTATATTTGTTTCCCCAAAACCAAATCCCATAGTAACCATCGATGGTCTTACCTAACCAATGATGGACTTCCTTACCCATTGATGGTTAATAACTAATGATGGTCATCTAATTACTGATGGTCATACCCAAACTACTGATGGTCACTTTGTGTCCATTTTAACAATAACAAGTTGATTTAACCCAACTGCCCATACCCAAATCTTAGTTTATGAGTTTTATTTTATCATAGAACTTCAACTTATTTCTTGAATCAACATTGAGTGATTTATCATTAGTATTCAATCATTTATTGTTATTTTTGTCAAAATATCACTTGTTTCTTTTCTAGTATTTCTTGTATTTGATTTTAGTACCTTTTATTATTTCATGCAAGCACCTTTTTTTAGTTTATCAGAATTTAAGTGTTTTTAATAATTTGGATTGACAAACTCTAAATAATCTTGTACTTTTTGAATCTAGCTCACACTAGGTAGTTGACCCTACTATCTCACTAATTAACCATTCTCTTTTAGTGTTTTTCTTATCTACAGGTCATCCTACCTAGATAAAGAGGAGTATCCGCAATCATCTATATTCATGCACACAAAACACATCAAATTATACTAACCACTTTCTTTCTAAAGAAAATAAAACAAAATTTTAGTGAAACATTCGGGCACACCCAATGATAAACAACATATTAACCCCTTTCATAAAAATCATGATGTGAATTCCTCACATATTTTAGAAGTGATTCATAGTGATGTTGTAGGACTTATTGAAGTGGTATCTCTTAATGTTTATCTATATTATGTGATGTTTATTTATTATTACACGAGAATTATCTATTCATATTTCATTGAAAATAAATCTAATGTGTATTATAAATTCAAAGAATTTAAAGCTAGTGTTGAAAATGAATTTGATTTTTCTATTAAGAGATCAAGAACTGATATTGGTGGTGAATTTATTAGTAAAGAGTTTGATTATTTTTATATTAGTTTTTATATTCAAATGAAACTAACTCCTTATTTTCCTTAGAAAAATGATGTTACCGAAAGAAAAAACTTCACCATCATAGAAATGGCTAGAATAATGTTACAATCTACAAATGTTTCTAAGTTCTTATGGGCCAAAGCCATGAATACCATTGTGCATATTATAAATAGAGTCCATATAAAATATTTTCATATTTATACCCCTTTATAAATGTGGATTAAAAATAAATCTAGTGTGGGTCATCTTAGGATCTTTGGTAGTCATGCTTCTATCTTTATTCATAAAGTTAAAAGAAAAAATCTTGGTCCCACTTCTTATTATTTTATTTTTATAGTTTATGGAGGTAATATAAAAATTTAAAGAGGGTATGATCCTTCTAAATGTCAAATCATTGAGAATATGAATGTTCTTATTCTCTAAAAATATTTTTGTGAGCCCTCTATGGAACCTCCTTAGTGTTATTCTGTTGATGAATGTGACTCTCATGTTTCTCCTTGTTGGATGTCTTTGAGAAAGTTGATCCAATTTAAGTGACCCCATGAGTTTTATGTTCAATATAAAATAAATAAATGGGTAGAATATCTAATCCAATATTCTAATGTGATGAATTTAATAAATTAACTATAATTCAAAATTATTATCATGCATTAATGACTATGTATGAATATGAAACTCAATATTTTGAGGAAGCCACTCAAGATGATAGATAGAATGTTGTTATGCAAGCTAAATATAATGTCTCAATTAAAAATTTGTCTTGATATCATATCCCTCCACCTAAAAGTCATATTATTAGTTTTAGATGTATTTATAAGATCAAATATAATTCAATTGGTAAAATTGACAAGTTTAAAGCTAGATTAGTTGCCCACGGGTTTACTCAAAACCCCATGATTGACTATGTTGAAACCTTTGCTTTTTTAGAAAAAATGAATAATATTAGAATTCTTATCTATTAAAAAATAATAATCATATACATAGTGTTGAATTTAGACAAGTGATTGATAGCAAAGATATAGAGAAAATGACACATAGATTAGGTGGGAAAACCTCCAAAAGAGATTAAAACAACTAAAAAATTTGATATTAAACATTTGATAAATAATAACCCCAATATAAATTCCTTTTGATCTCACTTCTTCTCTGTCATTCACAAAAAAATTCTTCACTCAAAAATATATTGAGTTCAAATGAATTTACAATAGTGGTAAGACCCTATTTGTAATACTCAATAAGTGAGGTGACCATTGTGAAATAATGGGTCTATCCATCCCAATAACATATTTAATTAAATTTGGTAATTATTAAATAAACATAACTTTATTATTTATTTTCATGAGTTTTTTACCTCATGTTAATGAATAATATATTATTACTATTTAATTATTTCATCAAGGCTTAGGGACAATGACCCCACTTAGAATTAAATGTTCTAACACTTCCCTTGAATTTTAATTGGGAATAAATGTCATAGTCACCTTAAAAATAAATTATACTATTTATACAATTAAAGGATTTAAAAACTTTCATCATGCCAAAAATCACCTTTTGAAAGAAAAAGAATTATAATCCATAAACTACTCTAAAATAAGTTTAGGCTAACATGATTGTGAGACTACATCTCATATTTTCTTATGAATAATCAACCAAACATATTTAGATAATTTTATAATATAAGAACCTTCTTTAAAAATTATGCTTTAATATGTTAAGTTACAAAATTAAAATTTTCACATGAAGTTTACTCAAATCACTAAAGAATTAAACATATTGTAATTCATGTGCATTTTATCTGAGAGATTGTCTTCAATGGTGATATTAATATATAGTTTTATGCTATAGATGAACAATCAATAAATATATTCACAAATTTTGAGCTAAAACTCATATGTACCACCTAGAACTTGAACCCAATACCTTCTATTTTCTATTGGAATGCTCTACCAATTGAGCTACCAACCCCTTTGTGCCCAACCCATTATTGGTTTGAGTATGGCTTATTTCTAACACCCCCATTAACCCAAACTATAGGTGCTTGGGGCTCATATCCTAGTTCTGATACCATGTTAAAAAATATATAATCATATACATAGTGTTGGATATATACAAGTAATTGATAGAAAAGATACAAAGAATAATGACATAGAGATTAGGTGGGAAAACCTCCAAAGGAGATAAAAAACTCATAGTAGTTGATATTCAATACTTGAGAAACAATAATTATCCCAATACAAATTCCTCTTGATCTCAATTCTTCTATGTCCTTCAAAAAAAATGTGTTCACTCAAAAATATATCAAGTTAGAATGAACAATAGGGGTAAAACCCTATTTATAATATTGAATAAGAGAGGCGACCATTGTGAAATAATGATTCCATCCATCTCGATAACCCATTTAGATAAATTTGACAATTATTAAACAAACATAAATGTATTATTTATTTTCATGAAGTTTTTACCTCATGTTAATAAATAATATATTATTATTATTATTTGATTATTTTATCAAGGCTAAGTATAATAAGCCCACTTAGAATTAAATGTTTTAACATTATTGCTCTTACAGCTCAAAATGGTTGGGTTATCCATCAAATGGATGTTAAGAATGCATTTTTAAATGGTGATTTAGAAGAGGAAATATACATGACTTATCCTAAAGGTTTCATTAACCTTAATAGAGAAAATTATGTATGCAAGTTAAAAAAAACTTTGTAGGGTTTAAAAAAAGCTCCTTGAACTTGGTATTTTAAAATTATTTCTTTTTTCTAAGAATTAGGTTTTTTTAACTATTATTCAGATAATGATCTCTTTGACAAAATTAAAAATGGTCATTTAATTTTAATTATTCTATATGTTGTTGATATTTTAATTACTAGTTATCTAACTAGTTTAATTCATAAATATAAGGATAAACTAAATCAATATTTGAAGTGACTGATTTAGGTATTTTATATCATTTTTTAGGAATTAATATATTTTAGGATAAACATTCTGTTATTTTATCACAATCTTAGTATTCTCATAACCTTCTTATTAATTTTAACATGTTTGATTATATATATTATTCTACTCCTAATGAAGTTGGTGTTAAACTTCATCCAAAACTTACATGTGAAAAAGTTAATCCTACTTTATATAAATAGATGGTTGGTAGTTTGATTTATCTAACCATTACTAAGATAGATATATCATAAAAATTAGCTAAACATATTATTTATTATATCAAAAAAATAATTAATTTTGATTGATTTTATTCTTCCATTAATAATGTTAAATTATATTTTTATTTTGATTTTATCATGATGGTGATACTATAGATTACAAATCTACTCTAAATATGATTTTAGGTTTGGTGCAGATGATATCAATTGGAGTAGTAAGAATCAACCTAATGTCTTTATCTCTTCTACTAAAGTAGAGTATAGAAGTGTTATGGAAGCTACCAAAGAAACCATGTGGATGTCAAGGTTATTGAGAAAACTTCATTTGGATGTTTCTCATAGTACCATCCTTCATTGTGATAGCTAAGTTTTCATAGCTCTAGAAAAAAATCCATTGTAACACCAAAGAACTAAACATATTGAAGTTCATGTGAATTTTATTTGATAAATTCTTCATTGGCGATATTGAGTTGTTGTTTTATCCTATGGATAAACAAGTGGTAGATATCCTCAAAAAACCACTTGGTGCTACCAAGTTTTGTCAATTTTGTGCAATTGTGGGCCTCTCAAAGTTGCCATTGAGGTGGAGCATGCATGACAATGCCACTTCCTAATGGTCCTGTGTTTCTTCCACTTCTCTCTACTTCTCATTATAAATCATTATAAAATTTTTGTGGAAATTATGTGATTTGAGTAAACTTTGGGTATAATTTTTATTTTTTTACCTAATACATTAAAATCATACTTTTTAATGGAGGTCTTTATGTTATAAAAGGCTCCGAATATGCTTAGATGATTAGTAAAGAGAAACTATGATATGTAGTGTCAAGATCATGCTAGCCTAAACATGATTTTAAGTAGTTTATGGATTATAATTCATTTTATTTCAAAAGGTGATGTTTAACATGATGAAGTTTTTTAAATCCTTCAATTGTGTACATACTATAATTGTTTTTAGGTGACTATGTAATTTATCCCCACTTAGCATTAAGAGAGATTGTTAGAGAATATAATAATAAGTGAGATTAATTGACCATTAACCTTGGTAATTAGTTAAACATTAATAATATATTATTTATTATCATGAGGTAGAAACCTCATGTAAATAAACAATAAATTTATAATTATTTAATAGTTACCAAATTTAAACTAAATTGCTTTATCAAGATGGATGGACCCATTATTTTTACAATGGTCACCTCTCTTGGTATTTCACTATAAATAGGGGTTTACCATTATTATGAAATCATATCAGGAGTATGAAATTATTTGATCATATTAAATTTATGAATTTTGTGAAGAACTACATGAAGAAGTGAGAAGGAGAAGTTAATGTATTGGGTGTAGGGTTTTTCATATTTGAATAATTATTATCTTATGAGTTTTTCACCTTTTTGAGATTTTCCCAAATTAAAATCTATATGTTGTGTTATATTTGTGCTTTAATAATTATTTTTCATCTTAGATCCCCTATGTATATCATATGACATTCATTGAATTTGTCATATAAGCCACATGTAGCTCTCCTCATTTTGTGTATGTGAGTAATAGTTCTCCTTTAATGAATATAACCTATGATCTATCTTTTGCCACTTAGAAAATGAAAACTTTGGTTTGGTTTTGAGGGCCTTCAGACTTGTCTAAGACATACTCCTTGTGACTAATGCATGAATTGGAAAGAATAGTAAGTATTTTTGAATGTGTACATATGTATAGTAAGCTTTCTTGAAAAACTCCATATGTGAATATAATTATACCTATTGTGTATTTATATGGTACTCTTTAGGTAATTTATCATTCCATTAACATGTGAAAATTATCGGTCAATCTATAAGAAGGATTTTAATTTTAAAAGTGATTGTTATTTGGTGTGGGATGATTCTATCAAATTTGGACAAATGAAAAATTATCAAATAATATGAGTCTGATGGTTCTATCTGAAAGGAAATAAAACTATTATAATGATTTTGATATAGTTTGAATATAATTTTAACAGGTTAAATATAGACTAGATAATTATTTTATGTGATTGATATCAAATCAAAAATGTTTAACCAATGAAAGGCATGTGGATGTGAGAGAAGGGAAAAAATGAGTTATATGTGTATACACAAGTCATGTAAAGTGAAATTAGGTCAAAAATAATATTTCCAAGTATCTAATACCATATTTTAAAATATAAAGTATACATACGAATGGGAATGGATCATATTGATGTTGTGTAAATTGATGCATTCTATACCTTGCTTCAGTTTGCCACTAAGTATTATAATAATAAAAAGACTTGATTTTATATTTATGGTTACCTTTAGTGTGAAGAGTTTTTTAATTATAAATTTCTAGAGAATTAATAATGTAAAAATGGGATGAAATTACTAAGTTAAAATCAAAGGTATGGTATCTTTCAATTCCCATGTAATAGTGAAGAATCTCACAAGATTTTTTTAAATGGTGTGTATTCATTATGTCAAAGTATTGATGGTTAATTTTAGTTAAATGCATTTGATTCCCATTATACTAGGATGTGCCTGAATATTTCACTAATTTTTTTTTCATTTTCTTTAGAAAGAAAGTTGTAAAACTTGAAATAAAGGTGAGGTTAGTATAACTTGATGTGTTGTGCGTTCATGAATATAGATGATTGTGGATAATCCTCTTTATCTAGGGAGGATGACTTGTAGATAAGAAAAACACTAAAAGAGAATGGCTAATTAGTGAGATAGTATGGTCAACTACCTAGTGTGAGCTAGATCCAAAAAGTACAAGATTCTTTGGAGGTTGTCAATCCACACTATAAAAAACACTTAAATTTTGATAAACTAAAAACAGGTGCTTGCATGAAATAATAAAAGGTAATAAAATCAAATACAAGAAATAATAGAAAAGAAACAAGTGATATTTTGACTAAAATAACAATAAATGATTGAATACTAATGCTAAATCACTCAATGTTGATTCCAGAAATAATTTGAAGTTTTATGATAAAATAAAACTCATAAACTAAGATTTGGGTATGGGCAGTTGGGTTAAATCAAATTTTTATTGTGAAAATGGACACAAAGTGACCGTTAGTAGTCTGGGTATGACCATCAGTAGTTAGATGACCGTTAGTAGTTGTTAACCATCAATGGGTAAGGAAGTCCATCATTGGTTAGGTAAGACCATCGATGGTTACTATGAGATTTGGTTTTGGGGAACAAATCTATTGAGGAGAGTTAATGAGAGGTTTTAGGTGTGGTGTTTGGGTTGAATGTTAGTTAAATTGGATTAAATTTCTCAAAGACATCCAACAAGGAGAAACATGAGAGTCTCATTCATCAATAGAATAACACTAAGGAGGTTCCATAGAGGGCTCACAAAAATATTTTTAGAGAATAAGAACATTCATATTCTCAATGATTTGAAATTTAGAAGGATCATACCCTCTTTAAATTTTTATAATACCTCCATAAACTATAAAAATAAAATAATAAGAAGTGGGTCCAAGATTATTTATTTTAACTTTATGAATAAAGATGGAAGCAGGACTACCAAAGATCCTAAGATGACCCACACTAGATTTATTTTTAATCCACATTTCTAAAGGGGTAGAAATATGCAAATATTTTTTAGGGACTCTATTTATAATATGCATAATGGTATTCATGGCTTTGGCCCATAATAACTTAGAAGCATTTGTAGATTGTAACATTATTCTAGCCATTTCTATGTCGGGGAATCCAAGAACAACAAACTTGCTCTGATCCCACTTATTAGGATCTTGCTCCTCAGAAAGAGCACAATATGATTACCAAATACAAGCAATTAAACATGTAGAATTATCCAGAAGTACAAGTAACTAGAATTCACAAATAGCACAGAATATGAGAGACAATACACTATCTTGTATTAATACTCATACAGAAAAAAATACAATAAAGAAGATGCCACTTCTTCTCCCACCTTATAGAGGCTTCCCACACCTCAAGTGTACAGTAATTCTTCTTCAAAAGTTCACTCTCCTACCAAAAATGGTCCCAACACACAACTTACACATAGAATTAATATTCACCTCTCCAACCAGTCAGTAATAACCCTGCCAGTACCAAGCACTCTAAAGTGCTTCAAGTAGATCTCCCATGAACTTGTAACCTAAAATTCAATAGAACATACTTAAACATGTAGATCTCTTATGAGCTTGCAATAACCTGCAATTCAATGACCTTACAATGGAAGGATCTTCCTTGCCTTCCTTTTCAGCTCATAATTACAATACATGCCAATGGGTCTATAAATAGATCCCAGACTTAAACAATAACTTAGACTCTTAGTTTACTAATAATAGACATGCAGCTCAAGACTCGAAATAGCCTTTACATGCAAACACTTAGTTCAACAAACTAACTATCTGTGCAACGAATAGTTCTAAAACACACAGGCGACCAACGTCGGTCCCTGTCTAACTAGTGCTGACTGACGTCGGCTAACTCCCTGTCGATGCCAGTTGCCTTTTGCATTCATCATGACCGACGTCGATCATACTGCCAATGCAGGTACTTCTGGAACTTTAGCAACCTCTCCATGTCTGCAATAAGTTGAAGCTTTTATCTCCACAACCTAACATTCTATGATGGTGAAGTTTTTTCTTTTAGTAACATCATTTTTCTAAGGAAAATAAGGAGTTGTTAATTCCATTTGAATACAAAAACTAATATAAAAATAATCAAACTCTTTACTAATAAATTCACCACCAATATCAGTTCTTGATCTCTTAATAGAAAAATCAAATTCATTTTCAACACTAGCTTTAAATTCTTTGAATTTATAATACACATTAGATTTCTTTTCAATGAAATATGACCATATTATTCTAGTGTAATCATAAATAAACATCACATAATATAGATAACCATTAAGAGATACCACTTCAATAAGTCTTACAACATCGCTATGACTCACTTCTAAAAGATGTGAGGAATTCACATCATGATTTTTATGAAAGGGGTTAATATGTTGTTTATCACATAAACAACACTCACAAGTTTCATGATGAGAGGGGATAGAAGTAAATACAACTAGAGACACTAAAAAACCATGCAATGTGTTTATAGTGGTCAAAGAACCCCATGACCCCCTTTTATTACTCTAGACCATTTCCTAGCTTCTAAACCTCTAAACATAAGTGAAAATGACTAACCTTAACCATTTTGACTATTCTCTCTAGCTATTGATGGTTGACCCTTGACTACTGATGGTTGACCCAAACCACTAGTGGTAACTTAAACTCTTTCATGAGTAATGGAATCAACTATAGTTCAACTACAACTCACTCATTGATCAATAACTGTATAATTTTATTCTATTGTTCGCATGATCAATGCATGATTAGAATTTTTAATAAACCATTTGTTAAAATATTTGATTTGAACCTCACTTTATTCTATATTAAGAGATGAAGATAAGGTTTAAATCATCATCAAGATCAATCAAGAAGGTGTAAGAGGTTTTAAATCCCAAGAAAATCCAAAAGCTAAGTATCTATGTTTTTTTTATCAAAATTCAATAATTAGCTTATTTGTTTCATTACTTGTGTCTTTCCCCTTTATTTCTCTTTCACATCAATTTCTTATGTTGAAGATATGTAACTCTAGACATTTCACTTCCTCCTCCAAAACAACCAAAAAATCATTCTCGCTCACTTAAATACCCAATCCCTAAAATAGATATCTCTGAGTATCATTTATTATCTCATGACTAACATTCAACCCAAACACCACACCTAAAACCTCTCTGTAACTCTCCTCAATAGATTTGTTTCCCCAAAACCAAATCCCATAGTAACCATCGATGGTCTTACCTAACCAATGATGGACTTCCTTACCCATTGATGGTTAACAACTACTGATAGTCATCTAACTATTGATGGTCATCCCAGACTACTGACAGTCACTTTGTGTCCATTTTCACAATAACAAGTTGATTTAACCCAACTACCCATACCCAAATCTTAGTTTATGAGTTTTATTTTATCATAGAACTTCAACTTGTTTCTTGAATCAACATTGAGTGATTTAGCATTAGTATTCAATCATTTATTGTTATTTTAGTCAAAATATCACTTGTTTCTTTCTATTATTTCTTGTATTTGATTTTAGTACCTTTTATTATTTCATGCAAGCACCTATTTTTAGTTTATCAAAATTTAAATGTTTTTAATAGTGTGGATTGACAACCTCCAAATAATCTTGTACTTTTTGGATCTAGCTCACACTAGGTAGTTGATCCTACTATCTCACTAATCAACCATTATCTTTTAGTGTTTTCCTTATCTACGAGTCATACTACCTAGATAAAGAGGAGTATCTACAATCAACTATATTCATGCATGCACAACACATTAAGTTATACTAACCTCACCCTTATTTCAAGTTTTACAACTTTCTTTCTAAAGAAAATAAAACAAAATTTTAGTGAAACATTCGGGCACACCCTATGGGACCCAAATGCCTTCCACCCCAACCAATCAATCTTCTAGTATAGGAGCATCCCAACCTTTGGGCACATATACTCCACTTACCATTAGAATACCCTCTACTAGTATTGCCACCCTTCCTTTTATTATCTCCAATCCACCAACTTCCACTCAATTCCAAATCTTGGTGTTCTCCATACCTTCTACCCTTCCACCTATTAGTACCAAGGTTACCACCCATCCTTAACCTATCAACCCAATAATACTTCCAACCCAACCCATGTCAACTCCTCAATAAGTTCTTATTACAACCAACCTAAGCTATATTCTTAATGCATAAGGGTATATGGCTCCACCTTCTACCGAACCTCCTATATCCACTTACCTATACATGAAATCCTTTCAACCACCCTTTTCCACATACCAAAATGTGGTAACCTCTTAGCCTTCCACTAGTTATCTATATGTTACACCTACCTAAACCCAATATAACTTACTCTACAAATATGGGGGTGCACAACCATAAACAATATAGTTAAGACTTTAATGGATAAGATGACCAATTTGGAGTCATCTATTTTTAGTTCCCATAACCTTTTATCATATGATAAATTTTGAAATGAACCAATTCATCCCAATCTGACCTTTTCCTCCTCAATGGGAACTTCTAAAATTTTCAAAATTTCATAGCAAAGAAAATCCTCAGCAACATCTTAGAGCATTTATACACTCTTGTTATTTTATTGCTTATGATGATGATCTCCTTATTTGTACCTTTCCCATGTCCCTATCCAATCTAACATTAGATTGGTATAGTTATATATCAAGGCACTCCCTCTTTTTTTTACCTAGTTATCTCAAACCTTTTTAGATCATTTTTTCCATAACTATATCTAAGAAAGTTTCCATCACCAAACTATAATCCATTCAAAAATTTGAGTATGAGTCAATTTCTAATTTCATGGCCTATTGGAGAGGTTTGATAATCTCTCTCTCTCTCTCTCTCTCTCTCTCTCTCTCTCTCTCTCTCTGTCTCTCTCTCTCTCTCTCTCTCTCTCTCTCTCTCTCTCTCTCTCTCTCTCTCTACCCTAGCCTGATTTGATTGATATTTTCTCTTAGGTTTTTGCCAAACATATTTCCTCCACTATGCAAGTTTGGAATTTCAAGACCTTTGATGAGGCTTTCACAATGGCACAAAAATTAGAGATTAGAGACATTGATGAGGGGAAGATAAAATTGAGAAACAAAAACTCTAGTTTCAAGTCAAATGAAAATTCCTCCTCCAAAACCACCAACCACTCTAATACCAACACCAAAACCAAGGGAACCGTGAATATAGTTTTCCTTAGAACCTCCCTTCCTCCAATTGTTAACCAACCTAAATCTTCTACTTCTTCCAACTAGAATACTTGAAACCAAAACCATAACAACCAAAATAAATATACTCTTCTAGGGGATTCATATGCTTCAATTTTGGAAAATTTGTTGAAATGAAATATTATACAACTTCATCCATTAAAACCCCCACCACAACTCTATTCCTCTCAGCCTACACCTAGTTGTTATAAGGAGAATGAATTGTGTGCCTTCCACTATCATTGGACATGATGTTAGTAGATGTAATAACTTCAAAATCATTGTCCAAGGGTTGATTGACAAGGGTAAGCTTGTGTTTGATAATCCCAATGCACCCCCAAATCATTAACTTGACATATTTAGACAACCTTTTCCTAGCCATGCCCCTTTCATAAATAATAACAATAATAGATCAAAATCCTCTCACAATAATGAGGTTTATATTGTCAATGTGGTCCTTAGTGAGATCATTATTGAGGAAACCAAAATAAAGGAAGAGAATATTCCCCTTTATCCATTTATTGAGGTAGTGGATCTACCAATCTCTCCTTTACAATACATACCAAGGGAGGAAAACATTACCTCCATGCCTTTCTCTTCCATCATAGAGCAATCCACTCTTCCTTTGTAAAGAATTCCTAAGGAAGAGGTCACTTTATTTACCCCTCTCATGGATAAATCACCTTCCCAAACCTTGGAGCCTTTGATTGAGGAAAAGGATAAGAAAAATTATCCCCTCTCTCAACCCATGGGTTTGTCCTTGGAGACCAATACCAAAGGAATAAACCCATCTATAAGCCATTTTCTAGATTGGTTCAAAACTTAGATTACCTATACCAACCCAATATGGATCGAGCCACATTTTAGTACCATCCTGGGATCCCCTATCTAGCCAAGAAAGAGCCCTTAACCATACCATTGTCAACCCAACCTTCCACTTTCATTAGTGAACCCACTATCATCCCAACCAAACCAATAGAAACCTCTACCTCTCAAACCATAATTGAACCAACCAAACCAACTCCACCCAAAGTAACCCAATCTCCTTCTACTATCCCATCAAAGCCAATAAAAAACCTAGGCATGTTACCTACTCAAAGCTTTACTCACCTTCCATTAAATTTGCATATAACACCATATATCCCACCAAAGAAACCCCATGTTAAGACAACCAAGAAAGTGGAGCCACCTAGGATATTAAAAACCAAAATCTTGCCACCAATTTCTACCTTGCCTTCCATTTTAGGACCAAATCCTTATTCCATCTTAGGACATCTTCTCTCCATTAATAAAAAACATCTCTCAAAGACAACCCAAACCCAACCTCCTCTTTTAGCTACACCTCTACCTATTCTTTCCATACCTTCTACCTCTAAACTATCCACTACCAAATCTTATATTTCTAAGCCCTCTATCTCTAAACCATTTAACTCTACACCTTCCACCTACAAACCATTAATCCACAAACAATTTACTCTAAAAAAACCTACCAAGAACATTCTACAACCCAAAACTCCCATTGGAAATCCTACTCCTAAGAAGGATTCCACCCCAAAATTCAAATCTAAAACCTTGACACCTTTGCCACCTTTGCTTGAGTCTTAGTTAAGCATATTTCAAATATTTCTCCAAGATTATTTCTTGAATTTACCTCCCATAAAAACATTTGACCCTCATAGTCCTAATTCATCCTAGTTTAATGACAATCTCATTTTTTCATACCATAGAACACTAGGACATTATACAAAGAACTATAAAGCTTTCCAAGTCCTAATCCATCATCTATGTGATGATGATGATCTATTGTCAAAAGAGCCTCCCCTAAGCCCACCATCAATCCAAATACCATAACCCACCACCCCAAACTTACCTACTCCCACACTCTCATCTAAGAGTGAGGAGGGACTGACGTAGTCCTCTATCACAACTCTTTCCCAAATCCATACCATCCATGTGGTCACATGATCATAAGCCCAACAAAAGGATAAAGGGAAGTCAAAGGTGTCCATTCCAAGGACATACCCTTCCTCCACCACCAAATCACACAACCAAACCTAAACACCTTCACCTTCACCCAAGCCCAAGGTTTCCATCTTGGGTGCCTCCTAATCTAACCCTTCTCAATCAATCCAAAGAGTATTTCTAAAGAAAATTCACCAAATGCTGGTGAAGATGACTTTGTATGAACTAGTAAATACCTTGCCCCATCACTGCCAAATGATTATAGAGGCTTTGCAATCCATAGAGGTTCAATCAAAATATCCACAACTTATAGTAACCTTTATTGGATTTCTTTAGATTTCTACCCTTGTTACCTTTAAGGATTCAAAAATTCCCTTCATTCATCTCCATGATCTAGATCCTCCCCTTTTCATTACTGTGTACAACAACCAAACCCACATAAAAAGGGTTATGATTGATGGAGGGGCTATTATTAACATTACCTCCTCCCACACATTTGACCATCTAAAATTTCTAGAGAACATTATGAAAAAAACCACAATGGTTCTTCATTCCTTTAATGAAACTATGGAAATAACTCTAGGAACTGTTATCCTCCACATTAATTTAGGACCTCACATGCTTCTTGAGATCTTCTATGTAGTGGAAGGTGAGTTCTAATATAATGTTTTTCTTAGATACCCATGGATCCATTCCATTAATTATGTGCCATATACCCTACATCAGTGCATCAAATTTGAGCATGAGGCTCAAGTAGTTATCATACAATCTTGTCTAAGTCCTTTTACATCATGAAACATGACCTACCAACCAAATAATGTTCTCCTTCTTCCATCAACCAAACCTTCACTAGTCAAAGATGACTCTAACTCTTCCACCAACCAAGTCTCAAATAGATCATCCATCCCTTCTACCCAAATACCTAAGAAGGATCCCTTGGAAACAACATTCCAACATCTCTCACTTAGGGAGTATCACCTCTTGGCTTTGGATGCCTTCCCTATTCCCTAGGAGTATGGGAACCTTGACCAAAACCCTAGTTATGATCCCAACATTAGAACCATTATTCCTCTCAGGCCTCCCAATCTCTAAACTAATCTTGTCTATGAGGGACTTGATCAACTAATTTTCACCACATCTACCTCCTCTTCTACTTGACCATTCACCTCTAATGTCTCCTATTTGGATAAACCAGAGTTCACCTTGACATAATCCATAGTTTTACTTGGAAGAGATTTAGTTTAGGACATTAAAAACATGGACCACATGGATTATTTTCATGTAAGACCCAAAATCCACATGAGAGATTTAGTCTTGGATTTACTCCACTTGAAGATCTAAGTAATTCACCCCACATTATCACCATTGATGAGGAATTCCCATCCTCACTGACCCCTTCACCATCAAAATCTAAGGATTTTGATATCATTTCCCCTAACATTTTTTCATCAAAATGATTAGCCATGGACCCTTAAATCATAAAAAGGATAGGGAGACCATAATCATTCCTATGAATCATCCTCAAATGGTAGAAGATGACTCTCCTACCATTAATACCATTTGGTATCAGGATAATGATTCCTTTCTCACTTATCTTGGTGTAGAAGTTTCCTATATCCATAAATCTCTCCCTCATAAGACTTCAACTATGTTGAATGAGTCCACCATAGATATCAACTTGGGTACTCAAGATAACCCATGCATCATCAAAATTGACCAATTTCTATATTCCTCAGATCTTTAGGATTTTCTCTCATTCTTATGAGACTGTAGCATATCATTTACTTGGTATTATAATGACATGCCAAGAATAGACCCTTCTATTGCTACCCATAATATTTTTACTACCCATGATGCCAATCATATCAAGTAGAAGCTTCATCGAATGCACCCTCACATAGCCTTTCTTATCAAAGAAGAGTTTTAACACCTCCTATCTGTTAATTTCATTTAAACCATTAACTATCCTCAATGGGTTTCAAATGTCATCCCTACCACCAAAGCAATAGGGGGACTTTGCATTTATGTGGATTTCAAACATATTAACCTTTATATCCCAAAGGATAACTTCCCTTGGCCAAGCATTGACCACCTTGTTGATCTTATAGCTAGCCATGAGATGTTATATCTTATGGATGGTTTATGAAGATATAATAAGATCTTGATTGTCCCTAAATATTAACATAAAACTACTTTTATCACACCATGGGGAACCTTCTACTATAGGTTCATGCCTTTTGGTTTAAAAAATGATGGAGAAACCTACCAACATGTCATGACCTATATATTTCATGAACTTATTCACAAAACCATAGAGGATTACATAGATGACCTTATTGGGAAATCTAAATATCATAAAGATCATGTAGCCATTCTTGAGGTTATTTTTGAATTCCTCATCCATTACCATGTTCACCTTAACCTCAAGAAATGAATTTTTGGGGTCTTATTAGGAAATCCCCTTGGATTTATCATCTCTCTTTGATGAATTTAAGTTGATCCCACTAAAATCAAAGTGATCCTTGATATGACTCCTATGACCCACATCAAGAAACTCCATAGTTTATAGGGGAAGCTTCAATCCATTCATTGCTTCATCTCTCAGCAATTTGATAGATGTCAACCTTTCCACCATCTTATGAAAAAAGATGTATATTTTAAGTGGAATAAGGACTAACAAAAGGCCTTTGATTCACTTAAAGAGTACCTTATTTATCCACCCATCCTCATTCTTCCAAAGAACTACAAATTTATATCCTGAAGATTCAATTATCAATTTTGAAGTGACTTTTTCTTGCTTGGGTTTCTTTCCTCTTTTATCTAGACTCTTTAATAATTGCAAGTTTATCTCCTCAATATTGATCACTTCCTTTGATTCTAGAGTTGTCTGTAAATCTAACCAAGATGAGAGGTATATGTTAGTGGAAGTTATTTAATGAGTAACCATTTCTTGTTGTTCATTTTTTATTGATATCTCTTGTGAAGGAACTTCTTGTGAAGAGATTCCTTGTGCCAAAGTGTCATATTGAATTTTTTGTGTTGAATCTATCTCTACTTTTTCTTATACCTCCTTTTCTTTCTCAGTTTCTTTTTTTATAGCCTCAACTCTTGATCCTTTATCTACTTCTTTCTTTGCTTTATCTATCCCTTTATCTACCATCTTTTTAGTAACTTATTTTTTAGTCTTTGTTGCTTCCTTTTCCTTCTCCTTCTCTAATATTTCTTCTTGTGATGGGAACACCTCTTCAGTAGTTGCCTTTTTAGGTTCTTTTTCCATATAAGGTGGTTCTTCTAAAGTAAGTGGTGATGTTATATCATGTGGATAATATGGAGGAGGAGGAGTACTTTCCTCTTTCTAGGTGGACTTCTTAGAAGACTTAGTGACATAAACCTTGGGAGGTGGTACAAGAATTGAAGGGTCTAGGGCAAAAGTAGTGGGGGAGCATAAGTTGGAATGGAAGAAGTAATGGGGGTAGAAGAGACCAATGGTAAAGTGGAAACAATTGGATGAGTTGGTTCCTTATCTTTAACTACTAAGAAAGTATCATCAACATTCTTCTTCAACTTTAATTTCTTTAAGGAACCATGACAACTTTATCCTTTAACTATCTCCTTTATTTTCTTTCCCACATGGGTGGTCTGACTTATTAATTCCTTCATGCAATACCCCTTGTTAAGAAGCCATTTATAAGTCATTTCCAAGACATTTTAAGTTGTATCTAATTTTTTTTTTATCATGATCATCTCCAAAAATGATTGCTAGAAGTGGAGCACTATCTCCTCCTACTATATGAAATGCATCACTTATAATAATACCATCATCTTCCATATCCTTGCAAATAGAGGATAAATCAAATGCTTAAATCTTCTCCATTGTTAATCTATTGTTATCCCTTTTTCTTATTTCAAATTCATCACTATAATCCATCCAAAAATATTCAAGTGCAAGGATATGCATATACTCAAGTGAAATAGTACTCTGTACTACTCCTTTGTAATCAAAATTTTCCCTAGCATCATAATGTGTTTGTGTGCAATGGTGATACATTTTTGTCTATGCATTCCTAGCTTTATAAATGCTAGGACAATGATAGTGAACAATTAAAATATGAAAATTAATGACTACCTTATGAGCCTTAGATTGAAAATCATGCAACTCAACTAATTGCCTGCTCATCTCCATAAGGATCCACTTGTCACTTAGATATATTGGTAGCTTGATAGGTGCTCCTAAAAAACCTACTACTCTAAGATATGATAAATCAAGAAATTAAATGAAAATTCAGCCATATAGTGAGACTTCATCCCATGCCTCATTTGATATTCTCCTATGCTTCAAAGATGTCTCTAACTTGAAAATAAGCTCATAGAAGAAACCATCATTTACTATAATGTAATTGTTGTAGTATTATTCAAGAACCAACTAAGGATAATATTCATATATTGGTACTATTGAAAATGTACCATTGGTCCTTAATATTGAGAAAGCTCCACTGGAGTTTTATGTAAATACAAGATATGAAGTCATCTTGAAATAAAAAATCTACAATACATTCTTCAATTATTGATCCATGTTGTCATTGATAATTTTTGCCCAGTCAATCTTAACATAACTCTGAGTTACATCAACGGTTCTAATATAGGCATACATTCAGGGTGAAAACCATTTGGTGTTATTTTGTCCATTGATTCTACATAACAGCTAAATTATATCATCTACCTCCTGAACAAAATCTGATCTGACAATGTGCTTGGGGAAATTTGAAGGTTGTTTTATTTTCTTCAAGTAATATGTATTCATAATCTTAATACACTCTACTATTTGGGTTTCCCATTATTTCTCAATTGTCTCCATTGAAATATCAATAAATTTTGGTGAGGTTGTAATCTTCAAATAATAATTATGATATTGAACATCCAACCTCACAACCACATTCCTAGAAATATCTCTTACCACCCTAGTCAGAGAGTCATAATACTTAACACATGTTAACACAAACTCAAGAAGATAGGCTAAAATTAGGAAAGCTATAGCCTAAAAAATCCCATTATTGTTCATGGAGTGTAAAAGTGGAGTTTTTATAATGGTCTTTGATCTTTCCAAAATCTCAATCATAGATACATGCCCATATCTGTATCACTTATTTTTATCTTTTATGATATACATGACTCAATAGGGTAGCCTTTGTATTCATACTTCATTTTTAGTTCTTAGAATCTGACCCTGTTTGTGTTTGCTTTACCCTTATCACTTGGTTCTAGAATCTCCTTAAGTGCTAACTCTGGGGCCTCCTCAAGTATCTTTTCATGTACTCCTATTTTTTCTATCTCTTCTTCTAACCTTCTTGATCCCTTTGATCTAGACATTTACTCTTTTAAACTCTGAAAGATCTTAACAAGTGCTTAAAAACACTTACTGATTACTCCAACTAATTTATAAATTTGATAAATAGGTTTAACTTATAGTTCTTTAAGTATCTCTAAACAAGCTCTAAATTTTAAGGAATTGACATCTTTGAAAACTTAAGTAACTTGCTTTTAAGTAGTAGGATCTAACAATTCTAGGTTGATCTTTAAAGGCAAGTAACTTCAGACTTCTCATATTAAACAACTTTGGGTTTACAAAAGCAAACAAATTTGAGTCCTTTACAATAGATGACTTTAGGTTTTCTTAGTTATAAGATCTTATGTTTTCTTAGTCAAGTTACTCCAGTTCAAAAGCCTAAAAATAATAAAGATTAAGAATCCTAAAGAAGTAATAAGGGAAAGGAAACTTGAAGTAATCATGACTAGTGTTTTTTGGGTTTGATGTGGGTCAAGGCTTTGGGTTCTAATGGGAAGTTACTTGGGATGAAAAGTCTAAAGTATTTAGGGTTGGGAAACTCAAAGAGGTAAGGGGATTTCAGAACCAGGGTTTGTGTGAATATTTTGAATTTTTTTAGGATTTAACATGAATGAAACATTATAAGAGATTGAAATTTAAAAATTTTAATAAAAAATAATAGTTTTCACTAAGAAATTGAAAGATAAAATATAAAAAAAACAACTTTGATAGTAAAAAAACCATGGTGGTATGAGAAAGAGAGCATAAGGGAAAATGACTTAAAAAAAGCAAAAAAGAAATTGAAAACGGTCTAGAATTTATTTAATTACCTCAAATACAAATGGGTCAAGAAGAAAATCACTTGAAATCACTCTAGAGGCTTCAAACAGCTTGGCTTGGGATTTGTAAGTGTGGTTACTTGGCTCGATGACTTGCCTGATAGGTGGAAAGGAGGTGGATTCTCATAAAATTTATATAAATGCCAACACATTTATTGCAAGTATGGAAAAGCCATGTTAGCCTTTACTTCCTTTTCAATCAGGCTGTTTAAACTACTTTACTTATTTTAAGTAATGAATTAAAGCTCTTTCATAATCTCAATTTGGTCTAAGCTCATGAGTATTTTGGGTTCAACACCTAGAATTGCTTTTACTTATGAATTTAATGAAGTAAAGAACTCTCACAATCTTGATTAGAACTAGGGAGTGTTAGTTAGGTTTTCAAAACTACTTAACTCCTTTTAGTTTTTGAAGTAAAGAAACTTGAGAAAATCAAATTGGTCTATGGGGAGTGAAATGGGTTTTTAGGACAACTTAACTTATTTTCATGAAAGCAAAGTAACTTGGAGAACCTGATTTGCACTACAAATGAGCTAAGTCACTTTGAACTTGTTCTATATACTAAAATGGATGATTAAAGGGATTTTAGTGATGTTTTTAAAGCAAATGCCTTCAATCCTCTAGATTAATTAGGAGCAACTAAGGAAAGTAAACAATAAATGAAAAACAACACTAGTATAACCCAAGTTATTTATTTAGGAGAGTAGCTTCAAGTAGCACAACTAACACACACCAGGCCAAAATGCAAAAAAATTCAAAAAGGGGTTCCTTAATATATTGAAGTGTTAAATTTTGGGGATACCAGAGTCCTCACAAAAGACCCCTAGTTCATGGGGAAATCAAACATTAGTACAAATAAATGGAGATAAGGGATTAACCTTGATAGTTCAGCCGTTAAAGATATTCCTATGTGGGTTCTACTCCTTGAGCTACCTATGGAATTATAGGAACCTAAGGTGATATGGGTTAAGCTAAAGTGTTGGGCCAACCCATTTCCATAGACCCAATCACTAGATCTAGAAGAATAATGGTAGCCACACACTTTCATGTATTCATTCCATCAGACTAGCCACTTCTACATAAAATCAAGATAAAATATAAATATGGTGAGTGGTCTTAACCCATTGAGTATGAAAAATTTTCTTCATTTTACAAAAAATGCAACATCTTAAGCCATGTGTCTTAAGACTGTCTTCTAGCCTATCCCTAGTCCTAACCTCTGATCCTTAAAGTTATCTAGTCTAAAAAACCCCATCCTCCCTTCCCTTCTCCTCTCTAGTGATAAATCCTACCAAGGAATTGACTCCCCTTACAAATTGTACCACCCTAAACCCTAACCCTATAGTTACCTTCCCAAAAATCCCTCTCCTTTTCATTTGATCCCCCTACCCCAAGTGTTCCTTTCCATCCTTTTTCATATTCATTTGAGATGACCTCTCTTTTACCCCATCTATATATCCTATATTCAACCCCTCTCCTATTCGACTAGATTGTTGGAGGATAAGCTCTTTAACCATGGTCCCACATGTGGAATTTTAGTGGATAGTTTGACTATTGATCCATCCTCTCCACATGAATATCAACTTAGTTTTAACTAGGATAGTCTTAATAATATCATCTATTACCCTATTATTAATAGTTATGACTGGGTCAAAACTACCCCACTCAATCAACATTAATCACCCCTATTTAAATTTGAGAAGGATCTCATGCCTTCCCCTCAGAGAGGCATAATCTATCTTATACCCAAGGCATAAACTAGGAAGGAGAAAATTAATTAAAACAACTAATACTCTAAATCCCCCATACCCAAACCAACTATCAAGTTTGAAGAGGACCAATGGAACCTTGTTAAACAAAAAAGATGAAATAAAATATATGTGATTGAAGCACCTAAATCATTAGGGAGGATGTCTAACCTCTAATCCCAAAAAAGGGAAATGAAAAATGAGATAGCCAAAAGGAATTAGAAAACCTTAAAGGAAACTTTAATAAGTTAAAAAATGCTTTTATTATGGAATATAAAGGGGCTCAACCACCCTAACAAACATAATTTATCCAAAAACATGAAAAATAAACATAAACCTTCAATAATTTATTGATAAGAAATGAATATGTCTAAGACAGGTCTCAACAACTAAAGTAAGTTTTATCTCAATGCAAGATGTACTAGCGTGAGCTCCTCTAGGGCATTGGGAGGACTGGTTATCTTATAGAATATTCAATTCTTGGATGGATAAGTTTTAACTTTCATTAATTATCACCTAGTTGTGATTTTCAAATTAAAAAAATAGTAAGAAAGGATCCTCTCCAATATTTAAGATCCCAACACCAAAACTGGGTATAATAAACTTTGGGAAGAGTTACTAGTGTTTAGAAAACTATGTAGTGAATGGAAATAGATAGTGGTAAGAGATTTTAACTTAATTTTAAATCCATTAAAAAATAAAGGTGGATTTCTCAACTTCATGGAAACATATTAGATTTATACGAATTAATCACTACTTCTAAATTAGTGGATGTCAACCTCAAATGTAATCCTTTTACTAGGTCTAATAGAAGGTTGGGGGTGAGTCTCATTCAAGTAAGACTAGATAGATTCCTAATCTCCATTAACTAGAACTTATACTTATCCATCTCTTTTTTCTTCCCATAATAGGGTTATATCATAAATTGATTGTTTTTTAAGGAGACATAATTTCCAAAGACAACAAACTACCTGTTAGATTTGAAATCATATGGCTACATCATCTAGACATACACAACTCTATTAAGGAATGGTGGAGGGAATTTACCAATGACACATATATGTTCATTCGACCAGAATACTCATTTTTATCAAAGAAAAAGCTATATTATATAATAAAGAAGTCTTTAGGGATATATTCTTCCAAAATAATAACACAGAGGAAGACCTACAAATCCTAGAGGAATAAATGGCAATCAATAGAAATGATGAAAATTAGGTTAATATTGAGAACATTATAAGTTCCTTCCATAAGCTAGATGTTAAAGAGGAAGCCTTATGTAAATATAAGTCCAGATGTACTTAGATGAAAGAAGGGGGCATGAACACTAAATTTTTCCACCAATTGGCATCTAGAAATATAAACTTTAATAGGATCTATGAAATCCTTTATCGAGGATGGATCTAAATGAAAATAAAAAGAAGTTGTCAATGAATAAATCTTTCATCACTTCAAAAATTGACTAAGGGAAAATAACTCTAGTGACCATTACATGGAGAAAAGTCTATTGAATAACCTTCCCTCTGCCATCTCCCAAATGGAAAATCATGAACTCCATGAACCCCCATCACTAGAATAAGTTAGATAGTTAGTCTTATAAATGGAGATAAATAAGGCCCCTATCTTAAATGGATTTCCCCCATCTTCTTCCTTAAGTTCTAGTACATAATTCACTTAGAGGTGGAGGATGTGGTTTTAAAATTATTCAGGGTGGGTTCTATCCTGAAAGAAATGAATAACACTTTCTTGGTCCTCATCCCTAAAAAACTAGGTGCAAATCAACTTAAGGACTTTAGACCCATAATCATCTACTTCATGTCTTAAAATATTTGTACAAAAATGTTGGACACTCATATCTAACCCTTGTTCAAATTGGTCATATCATAATAACAAGGCACATTTGTGGTGAGTATAAAAATCACTAATGGCATCATAATTGTTCATGAAATGCTACACTCGATGGACAAATCCACTAGGGTAGCTATGTTCCTTAAAAATGATATGAATAAATATTATGAAAAGGCTTCATGGATCTTTTTGGATAAGGTGCTAAATAGGTTTGGTTTTGAAGCAGATATTTGGGGTCTAATCCATAGCTAAATTTCCACTCATTTTCACTCCATAGTGAATAACAGGGTCCTTAAAGGCTTTTTATTGACCAATCAGGGTATTAGGAAAGGAGATGCCCCCCCCCCACCCCCATTTATTTATTATGATGGCTGAAATGTTGGATAGAAGTCTACAAGCTGTCAGAGAATAAAATTTAATTTAGGGGCTAAGGGTAGCACAAAACACAATTCCCATCACCCATGAACAATTTATAGACAACACTTTTCTTCTTAAAGAGGCCTATGTTTTAGAGGAATTAACTCTCAAATCTATCCTACTGAGCCATGAAATAGATTTGGGCCAATGCATCAATTTAAAAAAAATCTTTATTTTATTCCTGAACACTTTGCCTCTCCTTCAAAAATGATTGGAAAAAATCATAGGATGCAAAATTAGAAAGCTTCCCTCAACCTACCTTAGCATGTCATTGTTTGATGGTAAGATGAAAATGGAACTGTGAAATCCCTCAGTGGAAATAATCCAAAAAAAAATAACAAGATGGAAATGAACCCTCCTATCATATGAGGGAAAGCTAAAACTTCTAAAAAGTTCCTTATAAAGTATCCTCCTATACTTCATGACCCTATTTTAAATCCCCAACAAGATTATACATATAATTGAGTAGATACAAAAAAAAAAAAATCTTATGGAGAGGCATAGAAGATAAATTTTGATTCCCATTAGTTGCATGGAATAAAGTTTGACTCCCTAAGGCCCTTGGAGGTCTTGTAATTAGAAGAATTAAAAATATGAATCAATCTCTAATTGTAAAATTTGGGTGGAAATTTATGAAATAAGACAATCATTAGATAAATATTATCAAAGCTAAATATTTGGAGGATTAGGAGGAAGATGTTTTTGTCTTAAAAGAAGGCCCCCTAGATGATTCTACCTTTTAGAAAGCCATCTCAAGATTTAAATCTCTATTGAATAAGGGAAGTAAATAAAAGATCAAAATGGAGAAAAGGTGAACTTTTGGGAGGAACATTGGCTCTCTCCCTCTCCCATGGATTCCTCTCCCCCATAGAACATCCTAAAATAGAAATTCAAAGCCTCTATAGGCCATAATGTGAAGGAATATTGGTCCTTATCAGAAGGAAGAACAAAGTGGAAAACTCTACCTATTGTGATGGAAAATGCAACCATAATTCCAAAATTTAGAAAATCCATATAGTTTTTTTTCCCGAAGGATGATGCATTCCTATGGCCAATTAAAGATAATGGAGAGTACATTGTGAACTCAAGATTTCTTGCCAATCTAGACTAGTTGGAGGACTAGGCCTATTGAAAAAACCTCTATATTAAACACCTTACCCTTAAGGTGAATAATTTTTTGTAGTTCATAGATCATAACAAAATTCTTACAATAGACAACTTGGAAAAACATGGGATGACTATCCCTAATAGGTGTGCTCTTTAAAATTTTGTGCTAGAATTCAGGAATCATCTATTACTTGATTTCCCATTTGGGTCTTTTATTTTTAATCTCCTCCATTAGATCTTTAACTTGTCTTAGGTCAAGACCAACTCCATCCTAGACCTCATCATCTAATGGAAACCTCCATGGAAGATTCTCTCTTTGGTCCTCCTTTGGTCTCTAGCCCTACCCTAATTTTTTTGGAATATATCATCCATAAGGAATACTTGTATCTTTGACCATAAAATTTCCAACCCTTTAAGAACCTTCCACACGCTCTAATCCACTATTACTAATAATTGGTAGGTAACAATACCTAACGATAAGTTAGGATCTTTTGAGTCTAAGCATGATATCCTTAGCAAGTGGAACCTCTTTCCCTCTCCCCCCAAACCTATTTTTTTGAGGATCCTCACAAAATGGGAACATCCCCCAGTAGGGTGGTTGAATATAAATTTTGACAAACCATTTAAATGAAATCCTAGAATAAGAGGGGGGGAGGTGTTGTCATTAGGGATGAGTTAGAGACCACTAATGTTTCCTATGTAGGGATAATGGGTATCTAATCCAACCATGTTACTAAGGATAAAGCTTCACTTTAGGGAATATAGATAGTTATCTAGTTCATCATTCCTAAATTGGTAATTGAAGGGGTTCGCTTAACATCCTTAATGCCCTCTTAGGAAAGGTAAAATTTTCCCACACTATCAACCAAATCATTTCCAATACTAGTTATCTCCTCTCAACTCAGTGTTTGATATCCCACATTTATCGAGAGGGAAATACATTTGTTGATACACTTTAAAATTTGGGTGTACTCAACCCAAAATTCACCACATGGATCAAACCCCTCAATATCCCATCCTATATCTATCCCTTAATCAATAATGATTTGCACTTTCAAGATTCTTAAGCAAACAGAAGAGACACATGTGAGAAGGAAAATCATGCCTAATAAAATTTAAAACCACACTTTGTGTCATAATTATGACACTAAATTCAAATCCAACAGTGAATTACATAATTTTAAAAAGTTTCTTAGAAACAACTATTGGATAAAATAAAAAATGAATTTTGAACTACTATTTTATTCTCTACAACTTTCAACATCTAAGCATAATCAATATCAACATCATGGGAGGATATAAGGACCATTTTGAATCTATTTACTTTATATAAGTTAAATCAAATCAAAAATTATAGATAAATTTGAAAAAGGGTGGACTCACATAATTTATGCTCTGAATTGAAGGTCATGATGAAATGTTGGCTACGGTTTTTATAATGGGCTAGAAACAACACCAATTTGTCTTTAGGGGAGTGAAGGTGGATGTCATAGAATAAATCATTAGGGATTTCATAAGAATTTATTATGAAGGTACTAAGGCCTTCAAATATAAAAGTTAAAAGTAGGAACTCATGTAATCATTCATCAATATGGACACCATATTTTAAATGGACAAGAAGGGATTTTCGAGGGTTGATCTTCTAAAGATATGGCTAGATATTTGCTTATGGTTAATGTGTTATTTTACTTTATAAGGAAAGTTAACTCATATATTTTCACATCATTTCTTATTGTTAAACCATTTTAAAGGGCTTCATATTAGTTTGCCATATTATCTCCTCATGTCACTAGAATATTCAATCTTATCCTTCCAAGAAAAAATCTTTTTCAATATAATCCACCAAGGACTAATTTTCTTGCTCACTAAAAGAGGGATCCCCATGAGGAACTAAAAAATACTATTATGGATAGTAGTAAGGAGAAGAACTCTGATAATTCTAACGACAACTTAGCTAAGGGTAGGAAAAATGAGGATTCTCGTTCCCCCCACCTTGTTCACTCATGGGAGGTCAGGAAGAAGGAAAAAAGGAAATATCATTATTATTCTCCCTTAGAGAAAAATATGAGAAACAAGGTTAATATAAGTCTCTAGTTCCTCCTAAGTATTGAAAACCCTAACTTTGAGATATATGAATTTAAAGCTACATAAGTTTGGAAGAGGGATGATAATTCAACATAATTTTCGAATGGATTCACGCAAAAGATAGAATATTTACATGATAATCTTTATAAAATGGGTAGAAATCTAGTAATTTTAATGGAATAATGGAATAATCTCAAGTAGGAAGTGGATAAAATGAGAGAAGGGATGGGGGACCCAAAAATGATTGAAGGAAGCATAAGGAATCTAGAGGTAACCCTAAATAGAAAATGTAAAGACATTCTCACAATCACCCTAGGTAGCTCCAACTCTAAGAAAAAAAAATGAGGGTGGAGAAGGATAAAATCTTAGTTAAACATAGGAGAAACTTGGTATAAGGCCATGGAACTCAAACTAGAGGTATGATAAGTAACAGTGTGAAGAATAAGATAGGTGTCAAAAGGAAAGAGACCCACTATAAATAAATATAATAGGTGCCTTTGTTTTTTGGTCTTCTTTTTTGGATCCCATGTTGATGTAATTTTTCTAACACTTAGCATTTGGTAGACCATGTAGGCCTGTATTCTTATTCTTTCATCTTTACTCCTTTTATATGTTAAATTATGATTTTTAGGTCCCTATAACACTTGATATTTACCTATTAAATAAAAATAATATTAATATAAAGTATAATTATTCCAAATCTCATAAGGATTGATTTATCCCCTTATTCCTTGTGAAGTTTTTAATGAGTAAAATATATTTCCTCACCATTCTACATATCTTATCCACCCTTCATTTTATGTTGTAATCTAGTGTCACTTGTCAATAGGACAAACTATCTAGATCATTTCCTAAAAAATAATTTTTTTCCATTACATGTTAAATTTACATAAATTATATTATAAAATTCAAATATAATAATATCCATAACATTTTATCATAAAGTGAGATCCATAGTTGTCATGATCATTTTTTTCTCTAAAAATAAGCATGATAAAATAAAAAACACAAATAACCCAAACATAAACACAAACACAAAATCAAATACATAAATTCATGTTAATCATAATACTCATGTAATCCCTACCAATTCCACCATTCTATAATCAAATCATGCCATAAATTTGAAGGCCACAATCTTGATTTATTTGACCAACACTTAGAATTCTCTATGAGCTCATGCCAAAAAGGTGACTACACTAATGTCATGGAGATGACCATTAAAATCATTCTTATTTATTTCTAATGGCATCAAGTTCTACATTTTTCCTTAGGTATGATCAAGCTTAAACTATGAATAAATGTGTATGCATCATGCATCATGATTACAAGACCATGGGTCCATTGCTAATCATCTAACCTTATAGGCTCTTATGCTTCAAAATGTTTCTACTACATAGTCCTTGTGTATTTAAAATGTTATAGGAATTGGGACATTATACTCCTACATCTTAATCTACCTAACCTCCACTTTTGACCATCGATCTCCTTGGTTATGCGGAACATGGAAAAATTTGGGTATTAACCCAAATGTTTTAAATCCTTTGAGCCTTCATGATCCAAGACATCTCCACTTGAAATATTTCTACTAGCCTACTTTAAAATATCCTTTTATATCTCTAATAACTTTTCCAAGATTGTAGGTCATCAGGATGATGCCATTTAGCAACATCTTGCTAGCCCACTAGCCCAGAGGTATTGTTCCCTATACATTCCTCCTTGAGATCATGAATCACTAGGGTGAAGTCATGTGGCCTTATCCCATTCACCCATTGGCCCAACACCATTTGTACATTACACCAATTTGACATAACTCTTAGGTTAAGTGGATGGCAACACATGGATTCCTCTAAAATATCTGTCAAAAATCATGAAATAAAATAAGGCAAGATGGAAAATAAAAATGGAAAAGTGATAAATTGGATAAGGAAAAAGGATACACAATTAATAGCTTAAAAGTGACGAAGGAAAATTTAAAGAAGATTAAATTAGTTGACAAGCAAATGACTAAGGCAAAATCCATTAAGAACTCGATAATTGGCTAAGGCACGATCTAAGGTAAAACACAAAGATGACTCTAATTAACTAGAAACCAAATAAGGAAAAAATTATACATGCCTACTTTGTTTCAACTAAAATCAAGTTCAAAAAGAATATTAAGCATGATTAGAGAAAATAACATGATTTTCAACCAATAAACTCATGATTTTAGTCAATATATCAATTGAATTCAAGGTGAGTTTACTCGAGACAATGTTTCTAAAGGAATGGCTCGCTATTACAATCATATTTGTCTAGTCTTTAGTAAATTACACACTCCATATTCACTTAAAGACTCACTCAATTATTTATATTGATAGGTTTACTATGATTTACCTTAAGTTTTAAGAGTATCTAATCAATGTAAGGTTATAACCTCACTAAGATTAAAATAAAAGATCAAAGCTTAATAAATCTTCTTCATTTTTTATTAAGTGACCTAGTTGATGGGAAGGCATAAAACATGTAACTACATCAACTATAAAATCCTAGGGGGTTATTTCATAGACATAATTATAATCCTAAATAAAACCAAAAGATCCAATGAACTATTTATATTTTTATTCTAATAACAATCCATAACTCAATAGATGAATTTAACTCATCCTTACACAATTTGGATTCAATCATTAAACCATACAAATTTTAAAGGAGATACCTAAGTAGAATAAATAGGTTGTGCTCAATAAGATTTAATAAAATTCTTGTGGTATTTTATTAAACAAGCCATACAACTAAAGAGCTTTCTTTATAGAATGACTCTTTCCCAAGGGTCTGAATACAAATGGTCATATCCATACATGCCTCACTTTACAAAAAGGTTAAACATAAAGACAACATAATTCTTTATTTATGATCAACATAATAATACCAAAAAACATAAATGTTTGGTTCATTTTAATAAGTTAAATTGTTATTCCCAATAACAATCTCATAGTTATTTATCTAAATTCCATTTATTTCAGTTAAGTTTAATTCCATTAACTCTTCTCATTTAGAAAAATAGAGATGCATAATTATTAATAGACTAGTCACTCATGATAAATAAGTAAGAAAGGAAATCAATATATTTATTTATTTGAAAATGCCTCAAAGACTAAAAACTTTGATACATACATGACTCTTCCCAAGATACTATAAATCAAGCATTCATAAATAATTACATCTCAAACTAAAACTAAGGTTTTAATAAATAGAATAATATGTCTTATTACATAATTATAATATCATCCAAACTCTTTCTTTTATGATAATATTATAAATAGACTAGATACTAAAGCATTAAAGATACCATAGAATTCATCTTTTTAATTACATAGAAAAGGCACATCTCAAGGCCTTATTAAATAATAGAGGACTAGTTAGTCTTTACTAATGATCCTCATCCTCTCCCAATCATCTAATAACCATAAGAATGAAGTTTCACCACCCAAAGTTTTTTCATCATCAATATGCTAATATATACACCCCCAAGATCAAGATTGCTAGCTCTGTGAATGCCTTGGTGAAGGCAAGAGTAGATATCTAAGTAAGATAATATTAACTCAAGGGAATTACCATGAAACACATACATTCCTATTCTTGATTCTTACCCAAAGATATTCTTGGTCCTAAATACAATAAAAAATCATTCAAAAGATCATTTAAGTGAATTTAAGCATTTAAAAATACAAACTAGGAGGCAAGCTTTCATAAAATAAATTAGGCCTACCATTTTTTGGATTAATAAGATGATAAATCACTCTATTACTTCCATAAAATAGTTATGGTAGGTTTAAATAGTATACCATCATGTCTCATCATGAGAGGGATTAACAACTTTTACCATGACATTAATTGGAGGTTTAGGTATTCTACCAGCATGACCATCATAAGAGGGCTTGAGATTTTTCCACTATAAATATATTTCTCATATATAACCACTTCACTATGTCATAACAACATTAATGTACTTCAAGAAAAATTTGAATTGTCCAATTCAAGTGAGGATTAACACAACCTCTACTAGGTGCTTAAATGGGCAAAGAACTACATGGTGACCAATACACAACCATGGAAATACAATAAGATAGGTATAATAAAACAATTACTCTTATTATCCTTTAATAAATATAATAAAAAAAGAACTATAATCATTTCATTCAAACTACGAAGGAATCATCTCTCCATATCCCTTAGATGGTAAATCACTACATGGCAAACAATGCTCAACCATGGGCAAATAATAAAATATGGAAAATAAACCAAGTGGCCTTATTGCCCTAAAAGTAATAAGAATAAAAAAAGATTATAATCATTTCATTCCAAATAAAAAATATAAAACATAAGTTTTTAGGATGCCCGCTTATCAACCTTTAGACCACTCGGGCACTATATTATCACTTTTTAGACTTGGATCTCCTAACTAAATGTTCCTAGTTGTTGCTTCTCCTTATGCAAATTATAACATTATTTTTTTAAAATTGGAAATATTTCCCTAAAGTAAAGGAGCTTGACTTCTATATATAGACATCTCAAAATAATCCAACCACCTCCACTTGCCTGGACATGCCTCATTAAGGGACAATATTTCCCATACTTACTTAAGGCTCATGGTAGCTCTTATATATTTCTATGATTTATTCCATAACTTTATTACCTATTTTCCCAATTTATATTAATATTAAGTTAATTCATGGAAGATCTGCCAATCATACACTAGATATTCTAGACATTGGTTGTAATATATTTAGGTCAAGTGATAATAAGTTTCACCCACTTGACTTAAAGGTTGGCCACCTAAAATAGATGCTAATTCAACAATGGTGGTAAACTAGGGAAATTAATACTTAACACATGTTTAAGAAGGTTTAAAATTTATTAGTGATATAACCATGCTTGGCGTAGTCTCTTTCCTTCATTGTCCTTTTTCTTATTCTTTCACATTCAATGCACACATTAAATTACTCTAACTTAGTAGCTAAAGCTACAAAATTTAATCAAAAAGGGAAATTTCAATCATGTAACCCTATCTAATCATTTGTGGAATATCAAAATACATGTAGATAATTTCATATGATTCAATACATAATTAGTTTCCATTTCATAAGCTTAGAAGCAAAGATTCAACATGATTTAAGTCAATATATCTCATAGACCTAATCAAATTTCATAAATAGACATTGTATAAACAAATTTAAGCACCATTATTTCATAATTAAGGAATCAAAACATGATTGATAATAGGTATTTGTCATGGTTACAAACACATGATAGCCTTCATGAATTCCTTTCAAGCCTAAGCTAGACGTGACTCAACCTCATAATTTAATAATTAGAACATATAATTGATAATTTCATAATCATCTTATCAAAGATGAGTACTATGAAAAATGGGGCCTTACATCCCCATACCCTTATGTATACTTTCACCTCAAAGTCATTGAATGAGGTGAGGATGTTATACCCTCAAAGGTGCAACATCTTACCAAGTTGTTGTTGATTCATCATATTTTTCCAATTAGACCTTAACTTGATCTAAGTCTCTGCCTTGAAGTATCAACACCTTGTATTCTAATATCCTAATATGATCCAAAGTCATATCCCTGTTAATATCGACATGCAAGGCCATAAAATTTAATACACAAGCAATGCCAAAAACACATTTACATAAAACAAAGGAAGGAAATACATCGTGAACATGAGATAGGCTAGGTGGGCAGGCCAATGTATAAGGTACTAGGAAAATAGTCTCCAAGACTTCAAATGTTCCAAAAACATGAGGTTCCAACTTTGACCCCTTTCCATAATAGATGAGTGTCTTTTAGGGTGAGTTTTTTAGGGTCTCACCCTCAATAAAAAATTATCACCAACATTAAAATATTGATCAATTATTTTTGCATCATCATGATTATTCTATTAATCCCTATCAATATTTAGGTGTTGTCATATCTTAATCACTTACCACTCCATGTATTCTAACATGGCAGAGACAATCATGACTTTATCCTCAAGTTGGTCCCAACTCAATGGAGTCCTATATGATCAAATATACAAATCTTAGAAAGGTACCATCTTAATTGGACTACGATAGTTATTATTGTAAACAAAGTAAATAAGATACAAATAGTCTTTCCAATGGGATTTTTGATCCATAACATATATGCACATCATGTCTTCTAAGACCTAGTTGACTCTCTCAGTCTTTCCATCAGCCTTGGGATGGTAGTAATTACTAAAATTGAGATGAGTGCCCAATGCCTTCTATAAATTAGTCCATAGATGAAAATTCTATACCAACTTGATCCAAAATAATCTTATAAGAAATATCTTGTAATATAATAATGTCATCTAGAAAGACTTTTGCCATTAAATTAGAATTTATAGTGGTCTTGTAGGAGAAAATTGAGCTACTCTGGTTAACTTATCCACTATGTCCATGATTACATCATAATGATACGTTAAGGTAGGAAAGCATTCAATAAAATCCATGGAAATAGTGTCCCACTTCCATTCCATATTCTCATAAGGATATAAATTTTTTGATGGATGTTGATACTCAATTTTTACCCTTTGGTACTATAGGTAATGAGATATAAAATTAGCAATATCATGTCTAAAACTAGCCCAATGATATAATTGTCTTAACTCAAAATGAATTTTATTAACTCTAGGGTGCACTTAGTAAGGAGTTCTGTGAGACTCCAAAAAAAATTAGCTCTTAAAATCCACCAACTAAAAGAACATTAATATGCCCTTTATGGTTTAACAAATCATTAGACTCAAGAGAATAGCCTTCAAATTTATCTTTTAGATTCATACCAAAATCTAATAGTTGTCTTACTTATTTATAGAGCTTGTCCTAAGGAAGTTACTTAAAAATATGACTTATTAAGTTAGTTCACAAACTCATTACTACTAACTCATGGTGCCTCCTACTTAATACATCATAAAATACATTTTCCTTTCCTTTGATATACAAAATTTCATATTCATATTCACACAATAATTCCATTTAACACCTTTAAGGTGCATTGAGGTTATGTTGATTAAATATATGTTACAAACTCAAATTATCTATCTTTAAAACAAAATGATGACCAAGCAATAAGTGTCACCACCTTAAGTAATCATGAATTATGGTTGTAAATTCCATATCATGCATGGTGTATATCACCTCATTATCCTTGAGTTTTTTAGATTCATACCCAATAACTATGTCTTATTACATGAGTACAACTCCTAATAATTCCTTTGATGCATTAGTGCAAAAAAAGTATTCTCCCATAGGATTAGACACAACCAAAATTGGTGTACTAATGAGTCATTATTTCTACAGTTGAAAATATTACTCACACCTTATTGTCTTAACAAATTTCTACTCCTTTCTCTAAAGAGAAGTGATGGGATTTGAAATGCAAGAAAAATTCTCAAAAATGCGTCTATAATATCCTGCTAATCCCATGAAGATATAAAATTTTACAATTTTAGAGGGTTCTATCAAATCCATAATGGCACAAATCTTGAAAGAATACATAAATATTCCTTCTCTTAAAATGATATTCCCAAGATATTTCACCTTTGACTATGAAAATACAAACTTTTCCAAGTTGAATAATTAGTTTTCTCTTAGAATCTGTAGAACCTACCTCAAATGGTCCTCATGATCCTCTTAATTTTGTGAATATATTATAATGTGATCAATAAAAAATAACATGAATCTATCCAAAAAGGAGTGAAACACTCCATTCATTAGGATCATGAATACTACTATAGCATTAGTCAATCCAAATGGTACAACTATAAATTCATAATTTACATACTATGTTCAAAACATAATCTTATGAATATCAATCTCTATGATATGCAACTAATGGTATCCAAATTTCACATCAATCTTGGATAACATTTTGGCTCCCCACATTTGATCAAAAAAATAATCAATTATCAAAAATGGATAATGATTCTTAATCTTTACCTTATTCAATTGGTGAAAATCAATGCGCAACCAAAGGGATCCATCCTTCTTATTCACAAAGATGACTGGTGCTTCCCATGGGGACAAACTAGGATGAATCAAGACTTTCTCCAAGAATTTATCAAGTTTAAACTTGAGTTCACACAAATTTTGGGTGGTCATTATATATGGTGATTTTGATATGGGTTCAGTCTTAAGTATTAATTTAATCTAAAACTCAATCTCCCATGGAGGAGGCATGCATAGTAATCCATTTGGAAACATATAAGGAAATTCCCATAAAACATGATGGTCATCTAGAGAATCCTTATCTAACTTATCTAACCTATCACTTACTAAGATAGTAAATAATTAAAAACCTTTATTTAAACTCTTCTTGAGTTTATCATAATGATCATGCAAAGTGAAACATGTTTACTAACTTTAGCTATTACCATAGGCATCCCAAGGTCATCTTCACCTTTAATAACCTTGTCAAGATAATCTAACCTAGATTTATGATCCACAAGCCAATCCATACCTGATATAACATCATATGTTCCTAAGGGAATAATGAAAAAATCTAATATAGTGGATAAGACACCAAATTCTAATACATAACTACTCACTAAGGAGATAATGAGCATCTTGGCCCTAGAGGTCAATTTTATCAAGTTCATGCAATCCTAAACTATTGATATTCCTAATATATAACATCACCTCACATTTGTAGGTATAATCCAATTGGTTTCTACTCTATTTATGACCATAATTATTACTCTCTTGCCAATATTATTTAGGGGGCCTAAATTTGGATTGAATTGCTTTCCAATGCCCCCTAAGTGCAATTTACATTCCTTGGATCCTTGAGTTACATTATGATTTAAATTTTCCATGAAATTTTTCTTGGGCATCCTGAGTATTTACATGAGACTCTTTGGCCAAGTAAGCATTTTCATCCATTATTGCCAAAGTTTTGTGAGATAAAATTTGCACTATGCCATCAAGTTTTAAATTTAGGCCTTTAATGAACCTGTTCACTTAGATTGTCTCATTCATGTAATCTAGTATATACCTCATCAAATACAAAAAAATGACACTCATACTGATCAATAAGGATATCTATGGTACACATGCATTTTCTCAATTCAAATTGTCAAATCTTGGAGATGGAATGCATTAGTGATAAGTGTCACAACTAAAATTGATGGAATAGAATAAAAAATATGATAATTACTATAATAAAAACATTCTTATTATCCAATTAAGACCTGTGATTAGGATGATAATGACTATGTTCAATAGGTTATGTTAGGATGCAACCATAGCTTATGTAAATCTAGTATGGGTATCCATAGTCTATTTTATGGTTGAAAAGGAAAATGGTGAGATAATTAACATCTCTTTAAGTAGATAAGTATTTATAAATAGGAATAAAAATAAAACCTAGTTTTTCATGATGTCATATCTCCTAGATGCTTTATGTATAACTTAAATTAAAGGGAATGGTACCCAAATAGAACACAAATAATTTCTAAATATTATTCTAAGATTCACATCTATAAATATAGATATCAAATTTAATTTATATGTGATTGTGTCTACCTTGCCTTGAGTGAAGCCATAACTGGCATCCAATGACAAGAATTATCCCACTAATCAAAAAATCCATTGAAGCTATGGGGAATATATGGCTATATCTAGAATACACTATTATAATGTTTGAAGGAACACAAAATTCTCCCCTCAAGCTACTTGTTCATATCCTTGACAAGTTAGCTAATCAAGAGGTTTCATACCAACTATTCCATGGCATTAATGGTCTATACAAGACTAAGATAAAATGACTCCTTCACAACCTCCCATTGACAATTTAAAAGACTGTATTTAGACTGTGGGACAATATTGAAGCTACATAAAAACATAAATCATCCTTCAACCTATAAATTGATGAGTTTGATCAATGGGATCCTTATGGGAAAGTGAAGGAATATTTGAAAAACAAAGGAATTTTGAATGTATTCTATGATCATAAGCTTGGTGTCCATGACCTCATTTACACCAAAGTATCCTCTTATTTCAAAGTCATAAGGATATTGAAATCACATAACCTAAGAATTGAATCTATGTTAGAAATAAATTAGAAGCTACATGACAGGTGTAAATTGGGCCCAAGATAATACCATCTGATTAATGATTAATCTTATAGACCACAAACAGTTAGTTCACAAGTAGAGATAGAAAATCCTAAAGAGGAGAGGCAAAATTCAAGTGATATTTCTTTCACTTCATTAATTTTAGAACCTTTCAAAGAAGTATAACATTAATTACATCAATAACAAGTCCACATGATAGCTTTGGACCCTAATTAGACTATTGAGGATGCATTGAAAATGCTATCCAATGCTTATGAGTCAGATGATGAAGAACCCCAAGTTGAAGAAACTAAGGATGATAAAGGGAAATATTTGGACTTAGTAGCTATTAACACACCTAAGAGGAAAATAGAGACTAAGATGGCTATTATTCCTAGAGAAAAAGACCCAATGTGACTTTCACTACTCCTCTAAGTGAAGCTAACTTATTCAGTGAATAAAATATATTATATGGCTCACCCATTCTAGAATTGTTCTTGTATGATCCTAGATTATATAAAGTGCCTACTATGCATGACCATTGGGATATGATGAAAGAAATTAATATTCATTTGAATGAAGAGCTTAAACCATGGATAGTTTCTTTACAAAAAGAGGAGGCTAGAAGGATAGATACACCAGATGACACAAAAACTTCATCAAAAATAGAGGTATCAACCCCAAAAATGACTAAATCCATATTTGGAGTAAAATTCAAACAAAATAATACTATATTACTAAGGGTAACTGAGAAAAATACATGGCAGGTGGTGAAGAGATCACTTATCAAAGGGTAGAGCCATTGACTAGTTTGACATAAAAGGAAGCACAAAAACCTTGGGAAGATTTAATCTTTGAGGAGGATGGTCTTAAATTATCCCAAGCATATATAGAGTATCTAAAGGTGGTTATTAATGGAATGAAACAAAAAAATGATAATTTAGAAGAGTAGGCTATCTTGTTTGTTCTAGGATTTATGATCAACATGTTTGAAGCTACTTTGTATGATATGTTCAAATCCTTGAAATCAATGAGGTCCAAATAGGATGTAGTGAGAAACTAAGATAATGTGGCCAAGAAACAAGTAGCTCAATGGCATGATTCATATATAAAGGTAAAATACTTGGTCACTATTTTGATAGAAGATCAAATCCCTAATTTCAAGATAGTCAACCTAGCCCACTTGAACATGGCTATGGTTATATTGATAGAGAAGATCAAGAGTTTGGGTAAATGGACCAAGATCATAGAAGGATTTTTTGAGGATGGTGAATAATTAGAGATAAAAATTAGGGATATATTATGGAGCATGATCATAGACCCAACTACACTCAACCATATTAATCTAATCACTGATGAAGAGTTTAAGCTCAGGGCTACTCAAGTTATGCAGGATGTCAAAAATCAAAGCCAAGGAAGGATAGGGGATGAAAATATTAGGATATTAGACATGATATTAAATGTAGAGGAAAATATTGGTGAAGCCAAGAGCATCAAATAAGTGCTAGACATAGATGACAAGGACTTCAAAGACTTGGAAAATCAAGAAGATGAGTTGTTCATAGAACCTATAATCAACCTCAAGATGATTGATGGACAACATGAAAAGGTAATGAAGGTCCTACAATATAAACAAGGGACCTTAACAACAAAGGAGTCCTAAAGTCAAATTAATTAACTTAAGTATATTATTTTGTAACTTGACATGTATAACATTTAGAAAAGAATATTATTTTTGTAAAGGCATGTACAACTTATAAATCACAATGCCTATAGGTCAATACATTAGGATATGTCATAGTTATAGAACATTATAGAAAGGATAGATGTCTATGACACTTGTAAAATTATAATTTTTCATGACTAACTAACATACCTCCTTAGTCTTCTATATAATGGGTATTGTCAATTATAAATGGAGGGGGAATTTTGAGCAAGAAAACTTTGTGTAAATTTAGAGAAATTAATACAATCAAAGAATTATGAAAGGATTGTCTCATTTATTTGTATGATTGCTATTATTTCTACTCTCTCACTTGTCTAGTTTAATATTTAGATTTTAATGGTTTTTATGGATTCTTGATGTGCAATTTTTAAATGTAGAGCTATCAATTTGTGCCTAAGCTAGATTGATTGAAGGTTCTTTGATTCATTTCATTTTTTACTTTGCTTGTAGATGTGATTATGTTGTTTTCTTGCAAGATTAGATATTTAAAGTGAATCTAGTTCTTATCTACATTATTTTCATTTTCCTTAGATGTTTTCTTGATGTGTGATAGGATTTAAGATTAAGATATTTCATTTCATGCATTGGTTGAAGTGCATATTTGGATGAAATTTGAAATTTTTCATGATGTCTATAATGAATATCAACAACATATTTCTTCTATGCCCTACCCCTCCTTTTTCTTATTTTTTGATCAATTTACTTTAATTTAGTTTTCATTATGAATATACATATTATCTTAGATTATAGATTTAAATTTTGAGCATAATTCACTTTACGTAGTTTAGATTAATTTCATTTTCACAAAGTTAGCTATTAGGCCACAGTTACTCCCAACAATCAAACATTATAAATTTTATGAAAGAATTCACTTGTTCTGCCATTATTTGACCACACATATCAACAATATCACAACCTGCAACTCATGCAATGGATTCTTTGAATTCATAAATGAGTAGTGTTTATTAAACACTTTAAAGCACATGTGATACACTTTTAGGCATCAATAGGAACCCATTATATTGGTGCTATAAAGAGGGCCTTTAGTTAAATATTTGTGATTTTTTAGTGTCTACAATTTTAGTGAATTCTTTTCAAATATAAGTGAGTTCTTTGCATATTTGTGTTTTTATCAGCTCAATTGTGTAAAGATCATTAAAATTTGTGGTTTAAGACCAATCTTTAGTCTCTTTTAGATAAAGAATGTCATTCTTTGAAGATTCATTATAAATTTTTGCAAAGGTAGTTCAAGCTTTGTAAATCTTCCACATTTGAGTTCAGTGATAGAAATTTTGTTTAGAGATTGATTATTTGCAAATTTAGGTTTATTTGAACTTCGAAGTGTATGGGTCTTTCATATTCATCAATTTAGATATACCTTTGAGCTAATTTAGTTAAATATAGTTTTCCTTTGTAATTTATATAAAATTTGCTTAACGTACAAGTTTGATCATTATTATTTGCAAAGATAAGGTTTACACATCATATTTTGAACATGATTCAAGGTTTTCAAGCTAGAACTACCAAAAATCAGGACTAGTTCATGGTCTAAATCAAGATTACATATCATTTCATTAAAAGTTCATAGGAAAGTGAGATCAGATAAGGGTAAGCAAAGGATTTCTAAATCACAACCTAATTCACCCATTCATGGTGTTTATATGTTGAATCCTTATCAATGTATGGTTTGGTTAGGTGGATCTTCCATCAATGCACCTAGATTGGTACATGACTTACATGGGAACCCTAATAAATATTTACCATCTTTCAATCCTAATGGTGTTGTTATAGTTGAAGAACATATTAAATCTTTTAAATCTACTTTAAGATTATTGAATATGGTTCATGAAGATGTATCATGTAGATTGTTTCCATTTACTTTCAAAGATGTTGTATATGAGTGGTTTCTCAACCTTATTGAGAATTATATTACCAATTGGAATGATTTTAATATATTTTTCATTGATAAATTTTGTAAGGTCATTAGTCCTTGCACTATTTATCAACAATTCACAACTGTAAAGAGAGATTCAAGTGAAACCATTAGAGTTTTTAATGCTAGATTCCAAGAGATGTTTAGTATAACCATATGTCTTTATAGACTTGATGAAGCCTTGGATTTAGAAATTTACAAGGATGATTTAGACCCCATGACTTCTATGTTTATTAAAAGGTATGTTAGGATTATAAACACATTGGTCTTAATCTATGTTAAAGTTATCATAATCAATTATCAAATACAACCTTAAGATTAACTTGCTTATGCCATTCCTAATGTTAATCCTAATTTCCCTGCATTGAATGTCATTCCTAATGATAATCAAAATGTGCCTAATCTAAATCAAACACTGATGTTGAACCAATTACCCTTGAATCATTCACATCTTGGCCAAAACCTAAGATTATTGAATAATACTACTAATGGATTTCATCCATAAGACCAAAAAGCCTTGGTGCCAACAACTACAAATAATAGTACTCAAGTTTATAACTTAGAAGAACCAAGGAGTTAGAATGAATCCATACTCAAGATGGTTCAAAATTTGAGCATTGAATTCCTTAAATTAAAAAAATAAGTAAGCAATACCAAGGAAAACTCCAATATAAGTTACTCTTATCAAAGTTTAATAGATGTAACAACTAGTTTCATAGTGGTAAAAACAACAACAATAATAACAATAATGAGTCATCATCAAGTAATAATAATATTGAGGTAAATATTTATGATGTAGCTCTAACTAAATATTATAGGGTGCACAATAATTCAAAGCATGATGATTTGTATTGTATTGAATTATATAATGTTTTTGAATTGTTTTAGGAAGAATTATATACACAAGAAGGTGTACCTAATTGATCTAATACTGTAGGTACATCTAATTCTTCAAAGTCATCTAAGTCTATTTATACAACCCTGATGGTGGAGACATTTTATTTTCCATTCAAAGAGGAAAATGAGATTGAGGATACTCCAAAGGAGGTGCATGAATTTCAATAGTACCTAAATAAGACTTATCCTTTAAGTAATAGGGAGAAGAAGAAACCTTTGACAACTTCAACTCTACCAAATAATTTTGGCACTCCTCTTGATCCTATAGTAGACAATAATCCTTAGCCTCCATAAAGAATTACCTCTAAACATAATACTAATTCGTCTATTACTTCTACTAGGGGTGGATACAATATAATTGAAGACATGAAAAAGATTAAGGCTAAAATCACATTACATGAGCTGACTCAAATTACTGAGCAAAGAGACTTGTTTCTTAAATCTCTATCTAAGAATCCTAGTAAATCATCCAAGACTATAAATTCTAATGTTTTTATGTACAAGAACAAGGTAGATGTTCCACCTTTCTTACTAACAGTCAAAATTTTTGGTAAGAATTTGCATAACTATTTATTAGATTCATGTTCTTTTACTAATATCATGCCTAAAGGTATTTATGAGAAACTTGGTTTATCTCCAATAAAGTTTGATAGGATTGTTACTCAATTAGATAAATCTATGATTAAAGTAATTAGAGAATTATTTAATGTTCATATGTAGCTTGCTGCTAAGCCAAGGATACAATAGTTTATTGAAATCCAAGTGGTGGACTTTCCTAATGCTTATAAAATGTTTCTTAGTAGATATTGGACAAAATCTTTAAATGGTTCAATGTCTACTAACTATTTATATATGTGGATTCCATGGAATGGAGTTACAAATTAGATTCATATTGAAAGAGATCCCAAAATGAAGCATATGATCACTGAGTACAATGTTATAAATGAAAGGATCAAAATGGTCAATTTTGAGTTAGGAGTTTATACTCTTGACACTTCTAAGATATGTGACTCTATAGATACTCATGTTATGCCTAGAATATGGAAATTATATTTTGATGGTGCTAGATGTAACTCTAGATTTGGAGTAGGAATTATTTTAATTAATCCCCTTGGGAAAGAATTTATTACTTCTTAAAGACTTAAATTTTCATGCACTAACAACTTGGTAGAGTATGAAGCTTTAATCTTAGGAATAAAATTTTCCATCAAGCATAAGGTCAAAGAACTACTAGTGTATGGTGACTTTGAACTAGTAGTTAATCAAGTTAGAGGTAAATACCAATGAAAATTGTCATATCTTAAGAAATATAAGTTTAGAGTTTGGGACTTGATAGAATACTTTGATGCTTTTAACATTGTCTCAATCCCTAGGGAAAATAACAAGCTTTCTAATGAGCTAGCCTCAGCTACAACTAATCTTATGCTTGGCCAAGAATCTAAACTAGGAAACCTTAGTGTTGAGTTAGTTCCATGTCCCTTAGTTCTTGATAATATCAACCATATACAAGTATTAAGTGATTATCAATAGATTTTAGACTTCATGAAAAGTTTACGATCATTTGAGTCTCACATAATTGATGAGGTCAATGAGAATACTCTTGATGAAGACAAAACTAATGACAAGATTGTGCAATTAAGTGATAACAAAATTCCTAAATCCATGATTACCTTGGAAAGATTATTTGACATAGATAAACTAGCTAAAACTATCAAAGTTCCCAAGGTGAGTGGGAAATATTATAATGTAGTTGACTTGGGAACTCAAGGTCAACCCCAGCTAGTCAATATTGGTACAACCTACACAAATGATGAGTTGAGAAAAACTAAAGATTTGATGACCAAATACAAAGATGTTATAGCATGGTCTTATGAAGACTTAAAGATATTTGATCCTAGATTCATATTCCATACCATTACTTTAAAGGAGACATGAAAGAATTTTAAGGAAAATTATAGATCAACCAACCCTATCTTAGAACCTTTGATATATAAAGAGGTCAAGAAGCTGCTAGATGAAAAGATAGTTTTTCCCATTAGACACTCCACTTGGGTAGCTAACTTAGTGACAATCAGGAAGAAGAATGGGTAAATTAGATTGTGTGTAGACTTTAGAAATTTGAATAGAGATTATAAAAAGGATAACTATCCTTTACCTTCACTTGACTAAGTCATTCAAATTATTAGTGGTTCAGCTATGATGTCTTTTATTGAAGGTTTTTTTATGTTATAACCAAGTCCTTGTGAACATTGAAGATAGATTAAAGACTACATTCACTACTAAGTGGGGCACTTTTTCTTACAATTTTTTTTTGTTTAGGTTAATAAATATAGGTGTAACTTTTTATAGAGCTATAAACCATGATTTCCAAGGGTTGATATGTAAGTGCATTATCATTTATATGGATGACCTAAGTGTGTTCTCTAAAAATAGGGAGGACCACATCATGCACTTGTAATAGGTATTTAAATGATGTAGGAGGTTTAGAATTTCTCTCAATCCCAAGAAAATTATTAGGACATGTTATAACTAAAGAGGGGATTTCTATAAACCCAGATAGAATAGATTCCATATCTAAGATGGAACCCCCTAATAGTAGAAAATAATTACTTGGGAAAATCAATTTTATGAGAAAGTTTATTTCTAGTTTTGTATAGATTGTGAGACCATTAAATGTAATGCCAAAGAAATATGCCAAGATCACATGAAATTAATAAACAAGAAAGGCCTTCAAGGATATTAAAGAATTAATAGTACAAGCACCAGTGTTGATAAATCCTAATTTTTCAAAAGATTTTTATCTCTATTCTTTTACTTCTGATTATACAATAGTTGTTTTTCTAACTCAAAAATTAGATGATGTGATCACCCTATTTCAGTCATGATCATAAATTTTAAAAATTATCAATTAATCTATTCTCTAATTGACAAGAAATCATGTTATTTAGTTAAGGCAATAAATAAATTTATACACTATATTCTTAGGAATAAAGTGCATGCCATATTGCTAGACCCTAAAACTAAGCTTATGATTAAATAATGTGAATTAGGAGAAACATGGATTAAATAGATGTCTATACTTCAAGAATATGACCTAGAAATTAAAACTACCAAATTGGTAAGGTGTTAAGGGTTAATTTAGTTAATTGCTAACACTAACCCCAAATTATCATGTAGGTGGAGAAACATAGTTTTCAACCCAATGATTGGTATGATTTAATAATTCATGTTCTAATCAAAGGATTTGATCCTACATGGCTGATTAGGGATCAAATGATATATTTAAGGCTTAAGGAAACACATTTTTTGATCAAAGATGGAGTACTTTTAAGGAAGGATTAAGAAGGAATATACCTGAGATGTGTTTCTAAAGAGGAAGTATCTAAGATCCTAAGTAATTTCCATGAAAATATTGGAAGTAAACACCCATCTAAAAGGAAAATAGCTCATAAGAACCTTAGGTTTGGTTATTATTATCCTAATATATTCAAATATGCTCACAAATATGTGAGAGAATGTCATCAGTGCTAATTAGTCAACACTAAAGAGCTAAAAGTAGCCATGCCATTGAATCTAATTATGATTGATAAACCTTTTGCTCAATGGGGATTAGATTTTATGGAGGTGATCAACCCCAATTCATTAAAAATGCATAAATATGTTCTCACTACAACTAATTATTACACAAGATAGATAGAATCAGTGGCAACCAAGCCGTGTAAGAATGAGGATGTGATTAAGCTCTTGGAAGAGAGCATATGTACTAAATTTATAACACTAGTATCTCTAATTTGTGATAATGGATATGCCTTTATATCCATTGAGATGATTGAGTGGGCATATGATAACAACATTACTCTCAATTTTTCATCAAACCATTACTCTCAAGGCAATAGAGTCTCTGAGTCAACTAACAAAAAATTGATGAAATCCATCAAGAAGTTTGTTGCTGATAAATCAAGAACATGGCATAAGCTACTCAAATATGCCCTTTGGGTAGATAGAAAAAGAATCAAGCAAGATCTAAAGGCATCACCATTTCTACTTGTATATGGTCAAAAACTTATATTCCCCATCACTCTCAAGATACCAACCTAAAAATTCATACAAGAGTACCTGGAGGAAGACCAAGAGTTTATAAGTTCTAGGTTACTTGAAATTATTTAAATAGAAGATGCAATATAAGAATCTTTTGTTAATTTTAGTAGACATCAAACCATAATGAAGATATGGTTTGAAAAATATTCTAAGAGTAAGGTTTTTAGGTAGGGAGACCAAGTTTTCCTTTGAGATAAAGCATCAAAACCAAAGGGAAATCATGGAAAATTCACCCCTTTGTGGATTGGTCCCTATCAAATTACTGAGATACTGAGAGATACCACCTTCAAAATTGAAGACTTGTAGGGAACAAAGTTTAATTTACCAACAAATGGGCAATACCTCAAGCACTAATTCTCTATTATACCACCTCAATTCTACATGGAGTAACTTGTAAGACTAGTTAGAGTTAGTGTAGGTAGGCTTAGATTAGTTTTCTTTCTTATTCCTTGTTTGTACATAGTGCATGCAAATATTTGTTTGCTTACTTGTTTGTGTGTTTGTTCTATGTTTCCTTTCCTTTCCTTTTGTTGTGTTCTCTACTTTTAATAAGGAAAGATATCCCTCAAGTTCTAATGCTTGTAATTTCTCAAAGGTAAACAAATCAAGAAGGCATGTATGACTCTTAACCAATGGTTGAACATGGAATCTAGAAATTTGAGCTTGATTTTATGATTTGGAGAAATTGGTAAGGATTGTTATCTAGATCAATTATTCTTTAAAATCTTAAGCCTTATTCTGATCTAAATCTAGTTTTAATGAGGATTACACATGTTGAGTGAAAGTTTGAATTATAGGGACAATGTAATGTTAACACTTAAATAACATTATTACCTAGGATGAAGTTTAAGACCAAGGATGATTGCCTGAAGATTAAAAATATGACAAAATCCCAAAACCTAGCTAATTCTAGTTCCAAACTTTTGTTGGAAAGCAAAATATATTTGAATAAATACAAAAATAAGATCTTTATTGAAAATCCAAAAGATTTAAAAGCAAAGGTGATTTGGGTAACCTCCACTAGGGATATGGATGCTTGGCTAGTAGTGGAGCAAGGCCTAGAGTGGAGCCAAAGGTATCTTTGTCAGGGCTATGGATGCATGGCTATTAGTAGAACAATACCCAAGCCTTCCTTGTCATAAAGCATGATTCTTAATGAATATCTAAATATGCTATAAGTTAGTGTTATCGATCAATGTCATGAAATCTAGAAGTTATTCTCTAAATCCCATGGTAGTCAATTAAGGAATCAAAATCACACACACACACATGACTAAGTTTTGGTTTTTGAGCCTAATTCTACATGTGTAAGACTTGTTTTGATCATGAGTTGGTCTTAATAATGGTACCTGATCATATGCAATGAGTAGTCTAGCTATTAATTCAAATCACAATATTTGAGTTCTAACATTTGGTAATGTTTCCCTTAGCAGTCACCATTTGTTGAGGCCAACATGCCCCTATTTTTGAAAAATAGGGACCCTTGTTTCAAATCTTGAAAATTTGTACTAAGGATTAGATTTTCCACTTGATCAGATGCCATTAGCATGTTAACACATAATATTCATTTCAAGATAATCCACACCAATGAATTTATATGACATGTTTACATATGATCCTTATTTTATTCATCCAATGTTACTAATATTTCACTTATGTGTGTACAGGTTACAAGTCTAATGGATTTCCAATTGTATGATCAATGTTTAGGGTCTTAAAATTTAATGTTAAATTGACCCCATTTATTAAACCTTGGTCATTAAATATATTAATTAAATTCATATTTAAATATCCAAAATCCTTAGTCTAATTGTTTAGCCTAAGCCCTTTTGAATTGAATTCAAATTTACAAGGGACTTAATTTGCATGGGAACATTTAACTATGTCACAGAATTAGTTTAAATTTTTATTCTAAGGTTTTAATCATGTTTATTAACACAACCAAAACCTTAGGCTAAATTTTTTATGAAAAGTTATATGTATTTATCAAAAACTCCTAATCCATTTTATTGTATACATAGACTAACCAAACATGGGAGCATTTTATCATGTTTTAAACCTAGCCTAAAGTCTTATCCAAAAGTTTTAATTATATTTATTAATAATATTGAAACCTTAGGATATAACTTTACCCTAATTTCTTTATATTTACTTGAGCCCTAACTTATTCTATTTACATTGCCCACAGGATCAATGCAAGGATACCAAGTGGTAGGATCTCAGAGCTCATCAAGGAGTTATATGGTACATGGGCATTTGCCTAAGTCAAATTGTCAAAGCTCAAAGATGGAATATGATAGTGACAAGTGTCACACTATAGTGGATGGAATAGAATATAATGGAACACATTAAAGTGTACAATAAATATCTAATGGCATTTAACAAAGTCAATAATGTCAACCATCATGTTAGGGAAGTGAAAAAGCTAATCAAATTCAAATTCATGGATCACAATCAATAATGCACATTGATCCATGTAAAGAAGATCCAATGGTGTGAGATGAAGCTAACTTTGAAAAGAGCTCAAAATCAACATGGTATCAACATGTATCATAACCATAATAAATGGAATAGAGATCACCCAATGGTATTCAACTTCATAGATCAAAATCCATCAGTGAGTGGAGAGTTGAAAATTTAATGAGCCCATATCTAATGAGAGCTTACCATATAGTACAAAGGCATTAAGTGGTGGCATGTGTTTGTGAGAAGCATAGGAGGCTTACAAAGCTACCAAGTGGCATGATCTTGTATTCTTATACCAAAAATCAATATTTTATGATAATTCAAAGCTATAAAAATTGGTAGAAGATTGATGGAATGTGTTTATTCAAGGATCATGATTGCACATGAAGGTGAGACATGTCCCAAAAGGAAAAATGGTCACATTTCAAAATTAATGAATAACTTGACATGATAGAGCCACATAAACAAGACAAGTCAGTTCAAGAGATCTTATGAACCCATAGACATGAAAGGTCTAAATGCATGATCCAAAAAAAATTTAAGGCACATAACCTCATTAGTCAACTCAATTTACTCCATTAAATATTTGTAGAAACCTTCAAGAAAGCCTTAAGTGTAAAGAAGCCCTACTTTATCCATGTTATCATTGTAACCAAGCCAAGGAGAATTGAATTATCATCTACACTAAGATAATTTAATCAAGATTTGAATTTTAGGCCATTAGTGAGCAATTTGATAAAATTCATAGTAATGGTGGCTCATAATAATGTTTCAAAAGAATGTGTGGAAATGTACTTGACTATAGATGCTGAAGGTCATATTTTCAAAGATATCAATTTTGTCACCTCTACTTTAAACATGGGAGATAATATTTCATCAACATTGTTTTGGATGATTAAGAATCAACTAGCCATTACATGGGAAGAAGAGAAGAATCTCTTTGCTAATAGGATGTATGATGAAATAATTTTTATTCAAATTACTAGTCTCCATTATGTAGTAGTAAATATTGAGGTACTCCATTATATTTACATTCTTGTTCCTTTTTTCAAGGAAACTAAGAGAGATAAGGGCATGATAGTTAATGAAATGAATCATAGAAAATTTGTTTATATTTTTGTAATTGAATTAGAGTCATATTACAAACTATGAAAACTCCAAATAGACCTTGCCTCAATCAATTCTTAGGCCAAAGAGAATAATTTGATGGACACCCTTACCATGTGGCTACATTTTGGAAACCATGTCCTTTCAGACTTTAACAAAAAGATTCTTATTAGTTAATTCAAACATGGGAATAGGATGATAATGACTATGTTGAATAGGTTATGTGGGGATGCAAACATAGCTTATGTAAATATAGTATGGGTACCCATAGTTATTTTATGTTTGAAAAGGCAATTATCCCCCCAATAGGTGAGATAATTAGCATTTCTTTAAGCAAATAAGTATTTTCAATTAGGCATAAAAATAAAACCTAGTTTTTTTATGATGTCATATCTCCTAGATGCTTTATGTGTAACTACAAAAATCCCAAACCAAAGGGAATGGTCCCCAAATGAAACACAAAGAGTTTCCTAATATTGATCTAAGCTTCCAATTTATAAAAATAGAGATCACATTCAATTTATATGTGATTTTGTCTACTCTACCCTAAGTAAAGCCATAAATGGCATCTCAATGACAAGAATTATCCCATTGATAAGAAAATTCATTGAAGCTATGGGGGATATATGGATATACCTAGACTACACTATTATAAGGGTTGAAGGAATATAAAATTATCCCCTCAAGATACCTGTTTATGTTCCTAATAAGTTAGCTAAGTAAGATGTTGTATACTAGCTATTATGTGGCATTGATGGTATATGACAGGCCAAGAGAAAAGGGCTCCTTTACAACTTCCTATTGACAATTGGAAAGATTGTATTCAGATAGTGGGAAAATATTAAAGATGCATCAAAATATAGATCATACTTTAACCTAAAAATTGATGAGCTCAAGCAATTGGATCCTTATGGGAAAGTGAAGGAACATTTACAAACAAAGGAGTTTTGAATGTATCCTATGATCATGAGCCTAGTGTCTATGACCCTATGTACACCAAAACATCCTCTTATTTAAAATTCATAAGGATATTTAAAGAACATAACCTAAGACTTGAGTCTAGGCTAGAAAGAACTCAAAAGGTGGATGATAGGAGGTAATTGGGCCCAAGACAATACCATTTGATTAGTGGTGAATATTATATACCACCACCAGTCAATGTACAGGTAGAGACATAAAATCTTGAAGAGGAGAGGGAAAATTCAAGTGAGATCGGTTCCACTTCATCAACTCCAAAACCTTCCAAATTAGTAGAACATGAATTACATCAAGAGGAAGTCCACATGATAGCCCTAGACCCTAATGAGACTATTAAAGATGTATTGAAAATTCTATCCAATGCTTATGAGTTAGATGATGAAGAAGCCTAGGTTGAAGAAACTAAAGATGACAAAGGGAAATATTTGGACTTAGTAGCTATTGACACCCCCAAGAGGAAGACAGAGACTAAGTTGGTAATTGTTCCTAAATCAAAAAGACCCAAAGTGACATTCACTACTCCTCTAAGTGTAGTCAACTTATTTAGTGAAGAAAATAAATTATATAGCCCACCTATTCTAGAATGGTACTTGTATAAGCCTAGATTACATAAAGTGCCTACTATGAATCCTCCTTAGATTATGATAAAAGCCATTAATATTCAATTGAATGAAGATATTAACACATGTATAGTTATTTTATAGGAAAAGGAGGCTAGAAGGATAGATACACTAGATGACATAATAAATTTATCATAAATGGAGGTCCCAACACCACAGGTGACTCAATCCATAGTTGGAGTCAAATTTAACCCAAAGACTACTAGATTTTTAAGGATAACTAAGAAAAAGATCATGGAAGGTGGTGAGGAGATCACTTATCAAAGGGTAGAGTCATTGACTAGTTTAACACAAAAGGAATAATACAAACTTAGGGAAGATCTAATCTTTGATAAGGACATTCTTGAATTATCCAAATCATAGATAGAGTAACTATATGAATCTATCAAAAGAAGAACTTGAAAGAGCAGGCTATCTTTTCTATTTCAAAAGCTATTATCAACATTTTTGAAGACACTTTGCACGATATGTTCAAATGTTTGAAATCAATGAGGTCTAGATAGGATGTAGTGAGTAACTAAGATACTATGGCCAAGAACCAAGTAGCTCATTGGTAGGATTCATGCATCAAGGTGAGAGACTTGGTCACTATTTTGACAAAATATCAAAACCCTAATTTCAAGATAGTTTGTCTAGCCCACTTGAATATGGCTATGGTTGTATTGAAAAAGAAGATAAAGAGTTTGGTAAAATGGACCAAGAGCTTAGAAGGACTTTTTGATGATGGAAAAAAATTAGAAATAATAATAAGGGATATATTAGGGAGCATGATCATAGACCCAACTACAGTCAACTCTATTGGTCTAATCACTAATCAAGAGTTCAATCTCAGGGCTACTTAAGTTATGAAAGAGTTCAAAAATAAAATCCAAAGAAGGACAAGGGATAATAATAGTAGGATCTTAGACATGATCCTAAATGTAGATGAAAAGATTGGTGAAGCTAGCAACATTAGAGAAGCACTAGACAGAGATGATAAGGACTTCAGAAACTTGATATATCAAGAAGATGAGCTATTCATGGAATTTATCATCAACCTCAAGATAATTGATGGATAAAATGTAAAGGCAATGAAGATACTATAATATAAATAAGGGACCTCAACAATGAAGGAGTCCCAAAATCAAATTAATTGACTTAAGTATATTCTTTTGTAACATGACATGTATAACATTTTGAAAATAATATTCTTTTTGTAAAGGTATGTGAAACTTGTAAAGTACATTGCTTATAAATAAATCCATTAGGAGATGTCATAGTTATAAAACTTTGCATAAAGGATAATTTTTTATGACACTTGTACAGTTGTCATTTGGCATGACTAACAGGCATACTTCCTTAATCTTCTATATAAAGGGTATTGTCAATTGTAAATCGAGGGGGAGTTTTGAGCAAGAAAACTTTGTGCAAATTTAGAGCAATTAATACAAGTAGATAATTTTCAAACTCTTATCTCATTTATTTGTGTGATCACTATCATTATTGTTCTCTCACCTGTATAGTCTAATATTTAGATTTGAATAGTTTTTATGGATTCTTGATGTGCTTTTTTTAAGTGTAGAGATATAAATTGATGCCTAAACTAGATTTATTGAGGGTTATTTGATTCATTTTATTTTATTTTCTTTGCTTATAGATGTGCTTATGTTATTTTATTGTAAGAGTAAATATTTAAAGTGAATCTAGTTCTTATCTGCATTATTTTCATTTTCCTTAGATGTTTGTCTAATGTTTGATAAGATTTGAGCTTAAGCTATTTAATTTCATACATTGGCTGAAGTTCATGTCTGGATGAAATTTGAAATTTGTCATTATGTCTATAATGAAGATTAGTAACATATTTATTCTCTACCCTACCCTTCCTTTTGCTTATTTTTTGATCAATTCACTTTAGTTTAGTTTTCATTGTGAATATCCATACTAGCTTAGATTATAGATATAATTTTTTATCATAATTCAATTCACTTAGATCATATTAATTTCATTTTCAAAAAGTTATATATTAGTCCATGGTTGCTCCCAATAGCCAAAAATTATAAATTTTGTGAAATAGTTCACTTATTTTGCCATTATTCTACCAAAGATATCAAGAATATCACAACCTATAACTCATGAAATGGATTATTTGAATCCAAAAATGAGTAGTATTTCTTGAACACTCTAAAACAATTATGATACACTTTCAATAATCAAAAAACACAACCTCTTAATTCTTCTTATGTCTCTCCTTTAAAATTTGTATGGTTCAATGATTAAATCAAGATTGTGAAATGATGAGTTGAATGTATATGTTGAGATATGAATTGTTATTGGAATAATAGTAGGAATAGTTCATTGGATATTTTAGTTTTATTGAGGATTGGAATGATGTCTATGAAATAATTCCTTAGACTTTTACATTTTAGTTAGCTACATGTTTTATGCCTTCTCATCAACTAGGTTATTTAATAAAAAATGGAGAAGTTTTATTAAGATTTGATATTTTATGTTAATCTTAATGAGGTTATAACCTTAAATTGGTTTGAGACTCTTACACCTTAAGTTAAATTGTATTTGGCCTCATATATTACATATAGGAGTTAGTCTTTGAGTCAATACAAAGTGTGCAATTTTCTAAAAACTAGACTAGTTGACTCATAATAGTGATCCATTCCTCTAGAAACATTAGCTTGAATAAACTCACCTTGAATTTAGTTGATAAATCGACTAAGCCATTAGGTTTATTGGTTTAGGATTTTATCCTTGATCTAAGCAAGATTAATCTTCTTTTCTGAGATTGATTTTGGTGGCTACAATATAGGCATGTATGTTTTTTATCTTTCCATGTTTTTAGCTAATTGGAGTCATATTTTTTGTTTTAGCTTAGATTTTGCCTTAGTCAATTATCAATTTTTTGATGGATTTTTTCTTAGTCATTTCCCCTATTGACTAAATTAATTTGATTAAAATTTTCCTTCATCACTATTAAACTAGTCATTATGTAACCTTTTACCTTATCTAATTTATTGCTTTGACATTTTTTTTTCAATATTACCTTAGTTGATTTTTTGACCTTTGGCAAACAATTTAGAATAATCCTGGTGTCACCATATTATTAACCTAGGAGTGATGTCATATTGGTTTAACATATAGAGAGTGCTAGGCCAATGGGTGAATTGGATGCTACCATGTGGCATAATCTTAAGGACCAATGATCCTAGAGAGGATAATATAAGGAGCAATGCCTTTGGGCTAGTGATCTAGTGATATGTTACCATGTGAAATCATCTTGATGACCTAAAAATTTAGATTGTTCATAGAGATAGTGAGGTCTCTATGTAATAATTCTATCATAAATCTTACAAGTGGTGATGCTTAGGAGAATGAAGGCTTAGAGGATTTAATACATTGGGTTTAATACCCTAATGTTACCATGCTATGTGTAACCAAGGAGATAAATTCTTGAGGGTAGAGGCCAAGAAGATTAAATTATAGGGGATAATTCCCAAATGCCTCTATGATTTTGAATACATGAGTACTATATAGTAGAAGCATTTTGAAGTGTGATAATTTAAAGGATTAGATGATTAGCAATGGGCCCAGAGTCCCATAATCATGATGTATGGTGCATCCAAATTTACCAGTAGCTTAGGATTGAGTAGATCCAAGGTTGACACATGAAATGTGATGGTGTCACCAATAACCAAGAATGATTTTAATGGTTGTATCCATGTCATTAGCATAATAAATTTTTTGGCATGGGATCATGGAGAATTTGAAGTGTTTTTTGAATGAATTAGGAATGTGGCCCTTGGATTTATGGCATGCTCTAATTATGGAATAGAGGTATTGATAGGGATTGGATGAGTATTATGATTAGAATGAATTATTATATTTTATTTTGTGTTTATTTTTAGGTTATTTGTGTTTTTTACTATGTAATGATTATTTTTAGTGAAAAAATTGGCATGACATTTTGGTATCAGAGCTCAAGTTACAACACCAAGATCTTTGGGTAATTTAAATTACTTTTGGCCTTCTAGTTTATGCATGTATTATTATTTATTACCTATTGGTATGTAGAATGAGAGGAGGACATAGAGCACATCATGATGAGGCTCCCCTTGGTGAGCATGAGCCTCCTAATTAGTAGAGACTAAATTAAATTGGGCCCCAACTTCTCTTAGACATCAACAGATGAGGGATGTTTTGTAGGAGATATTAACTTTGGGAAAACATGAATTAGAAAGGCACTTTCCATGACATTCCTAAGATGATTAAGAATAATTTGAAAGAGAAAGAGAAAGGTCTAAGATTTCTCCCCATCACCATTATGAGGGTAAGATATGTTTACATCACTGTGGTGAGTGATGAGAGAGATGAGACTTAGATCACCCTCCTAGGCTAGTGCCTAGAGACCTAGTTCAAGACTTCATCAGACCAAGGATTCATAGCTAAATCATGGTTAGAAATCATGATATGATGTTTCACTTTGTATGATTATGACTCTAATAGAAAGGAACATTTGGGCATTCATCTTATCAGAGATGCAACTAAGATGTGGTGGGAAGGAGAGGATTAGAAGCTCCAATTGACACTACCTTCTCTCACTTAGAAAATTTTCACAGAGCATTTTAAAGCATGCTACTTATGCCCTGGATATACGAAAAATAAATTAGATGAATTTCATGACTTTAAATACGGGAGTGGAAGATATCCTACCACTTGGCATCCTCACATTAATCTTGGTTTCCAAAATCTAGCCATATGGAAAGGGTGTCCATAAAATTGTTCTCTTTGGCCCAAGAATTGATTGAGGCAAGGATTATTTGGGGTTTTGGCAGTTTGTAATATGACTCAAATGCAATATCAAAAATATAAGCAAATTTCTTGCAATTGAGTTCATTAACTATCATGACCTTATATTTCTTATTTTCCTTGAAAATAGGAACAATAATGTCAATACAGTGGAGTACCTCAGGCTTTGTTACTACAAAATAGAGACTAGTCATTTGAATTACAATTATAACATCATATAGCCTCTTAGTGGAGAGATTTTTCTCCTCTTCCCATGTAATGGTTAGTTGATTATTAATCATTGAAAATAATTTTTACCAATTATTATCTCCTCTCATTAGATCTAGGCTCATTGTATTGTCAACTCTCTACTCACCATTAGATCTTGATCTGTGAAGTTGAATGCCATTGGTTGATCTCTATTCCATTTATCATGGTTATGACATGTGTCAATATTGCATTCATTCTGATCTCTTTGAAAAGTTAGCTTCATATCAAACCATTATATCTTATTTTTATGGATCAATATGTATCATTTATTTTGATCCATGACTTTGAACGTGATTCATTGATCTACTTCCCTGATAGGATGTTTGACTTTATTGACTTTGCTACATGTTGTTAGATCTTCATTGTATGCTTTAACATGTTTCATTGATTTTTATCCTTTCTATTCTATTACATCCATTATGGTTGTGACACTTGTCACTATCTCATTCTATCTCCAAGCTTTGATAATTTGACCTGAGCAAACACCCGTGTACCATAGATCTCTTTGTTGAGCTTAGAGATCCTACCAATTTGCATCCTTGCATTGATCTTATGGGCAATGTAAATAGACTTAGTTAGTGATTGAGTAAATATAAATAACTTAGGGTAAATTTATATCCTAAGGTTTTAGTTATATTAATAAATATAATTAAAACTTTAGGATAAGACTTTAGGCTAAGTTTAAAACATGATAAAGTGCTCCCACATTTAGTTAGTCTATGTGAACAATAAAATGGATCAGGGGTTTTTAGGAAATACAAATAAATTTGCATGAAATTCTTAGACTAAGGTTTTGGTTGTGTTAATAAACATGATTATAACCTTAGGATAAAAATTTAAACCAAGTCTATGACATAGTTAAATGTTCCCACATAAATTAAGTCTTGTAAATTTGAATTCAAATCAAAAGGACCTAGGATAAATAATTAGACTAAGGGTTATGGATATTCAAATATAAATTCATTTAATTGATTTAAAGACCAAGTTTTAATAAATGGGGTCAATTTAACATTAAATTACAGGACCCTAAATAGTGATCATACAATTGGGACTCCATTAGACATGTAACCTATACACATAAGTAGAATATTAATAACATTAGATGAATCAAATAAGGATCATATGTAAACATGTCAAACAAATTAAATTTGTGTGGATGATATTCAAATGAATATTATGTTAACATTCTAATGATAATCTGATCAAGAGGAAAATCCAATCCTTAGTACAAATTTTTGAGATTTGAACAAGGGTACCTATTTTTCAAAAATGGGGGCATATTGACCTCAATAGTGCTCAATAAGATTTAATCAAATACTCATGGTATTTTATTAGAAAAGACATATATCCAAAAATCTTTATTTAAAAAATGACTCCTTCCCAAGGGTCTGAGTACAAATGGTCATATCCAAACATGAATCATTAAAAAAAAAGGGTTAAACACAAAGACAACATAGGTCTTTATTTGTGATTGGCATAATAATACAAGAAGACATCAATGTTTGATTCATTTTAACAAGCTAAACTATTATTCCTAATAATAATCTCATATCTATTTATCTAAGTCCCACTTATTTTTGTTAAGTCTAATTCTATTAACTCTTCTGATTCATATAAATATAGATTCATAATGCTTAGCAAACAATCATTCATGACAAAGATATAAGCAAGGAAATCAATCTATTTATTTATTTTAAAGTGCCTCAAAGGCTAAAAACTTTGATACATAAAAGACTCTTCCTAAGATCCTATAAATCAATCATTCATAAAAAAATACATCTCAAATTGACACTAAGGTTTTAATGAATATAATTAGGTGTCTTATTCCATAGTTAGAATATGATCTAAACTCTATATTTTTTAAGAATATTAAAATCAAGCTAGCTGATAAAGAATTAATGATGCCACATAATTCATCCTTTTAATTACATAGTAAGAGGCACATCTCAAGTCTTGATTAAATAATGGAGGACCATTCAATCTTAAATGGTGATCCTCATCCACTTCCAAGCATCTGTTGGATATAATAAGTAAGGCTCACCACCCAACCTTTTGTCATCATCAAGATTCTAATATAGGCACCCCCAAACTATAAACTTATAGATCTAAGAATGTTTATATCACTTAGTGAAGGAAAGAGTGGATCTCTAAGCAAGGGTATCTTAACTCAAGGGAATAACCATGAAACAACTATAGTCCTATTCCTAATTCTTACCTAAATAAACTATTATCACTTGAAACATTCACATGTATATGAAAGTCGCTCACATATACTTGTGCATGGTATTTAAGTGTCTATTGCCTTATCCTTTTATGTTTGAGCATGATTCAGTGTCTCATTGTAAAAATGGGATCGTCTCTCAAGGTGTGGGACTCTTGTGTTCCTTTGGATGAACGTTTAGAGTAGGCCAACTTCCTTATATTCTACATACACCTAGTTTAAGACTATCACACATATATACAAAGAGTATAATTAAATCTAGATAGCACTAAATGTAAAATTCATAAAAGGTAAAAGGGAGAGAAAAGGTAAGAGAGTTTCTAGAATGTAAAACTTTATGGGCCAAGAATAGAGATTGCATCCCACCTGCTTAATGACATAATAAAACTAATAATGGATATGAAATCTTCAAACTATGTGCACTACATAAGTATTTTGCAAGGAGGTAAGGTAATATAGTGCAACATTATAAGGGGTGACAAATGTCCATAGATAATGCCTAAATAGACCTATGTATACACAACATGTGACCTATAGAGACTTTTGGTTTTAAACACCGGTACAAATGGAGAATGTAAATGAGAGGGACAAACATCCATAGACAAGGATAAACAACCATAAATTCACACAAAACATAGAGCATGAAGGAAAGTAAATCAATTATTATTAATATCAAGGTCTAAGGTAATATTAAAAAATCATATAGGTAGATATTTTTTATATCAAGAGAGCTATCTTTGAGGGAAAATTTTAGTAGAGTTATGATACCTAGGAAAGGCCCTACATAATAAATTCACTATTGGATGTCGTAGATAGTAAATTAAATTCAAAAAATATACCCATAGCCTAAGGTTGATTAACATCACCAAAATCCTTCAAAATAACTAGTACATGCCATACTCATTCAATTTATTCTAATGATTTGAACATAGAAGTAAATGGAAGGTCATTCTTGGACCTTTAAGTAGCTTTCTTTTTTATCAAGGATAGAGATATTATTCTATAGTTGGAGGGGATGTGTTTTCATGATTTGATGCCTTAAAAGTAGATATTATATTCAACTATGTTTAGATTTGGTTCCCTAAACATCTAATCAAGCTCAACTAGAACCCTTATTCATGGCTACTACCTATAAATCCACCTACACTATCCCATTGACATGGGATTATGTAGGCATGTCTTTGGATTTTTCCATGTCATCTTATGTACATGGTTAGTTACATGTATTTTTCACAAAGGTTGCACACTTAAGGTTACGTAGAGAGTTAGCTACCGAATGAAGCTGTGAACTTGTCAAAAGTTTGAGGGAAATATTCTATGGAAATGTATAAGGCCCTAACTCCTCTAATGTTTAGTCTCTTTTGATGGTCTTTGTAGTATGTTCCTTTTATTTTTATTTTATATCAGTCTACAAAGGAGATGGTGTGCATTATAGATCAAATTTTGTATTTCATAAGGGTGCAGATGTGAAACCCTGTGATTTATCATGACACTTCATTTAGTCATAGAAATGCATTTGAATAAGAGCGTGAAATAATATTAGATACCTTGGGCATGATCTTCATGATTTAGAACTACTTTCTACACACTTCTATATTTTATTACTTGAAGTATTGAAGACCTTCACACTCTTATTTTCATACCATATTGGTGTGATGAAGTATATTCTCATGGGATGTATAATAGGAACTCCTCATAATCACAAATTAACACTTAGTTGATGTGAAAACCTATACTGACTATTAGGTATAGGTATGGATAGGAAGCATCTATGCATAGTCTTTCTTTTAGATAACTTGACACTTCACAAGTGTGTATCCTCTTGTGTGGTCCTTATGTGTTTAACACTTTCAAATCAATGAATTTGAGAGTCAACACTTTTGGCAACCTCTATGATCCACTTGCCTTCTAATAAGGAATCCAATAGCCTTGAATAAATTCATTGGATATAGATTCATCTAGAGTTCCTTGAACCTTTATTCAGAGCATAATTGGTGTGAAATATAATCATCCCTTAGAATGAACTTATATACCTTCCATAAGGACAAACAAATAAAATAAATATGCCTAATGATTCTTAGAGGAAAGTTAAAATCTAAGATAACAAAATTAATCATAAGCACTAAGAGGAAATGAAAATAGTCTAAATAATATGTGCATACAACACTTAGGGAAATTAAAAAATATAAATTACTATTTACAATAGCATTTATGATCATCATATATAATGATTAAGATGTATCCCATTCACAAGGATAGGTAACACTTCTCTACTTATATTTGAGATATAGTATACATTGGCTTGTTTGAAATTGGATATGGTATATGGGATACTCCATATAACATCAAAATTGGTATGCTTCCTAGAATTTTCTATTTATATTTCCCATTTAGGTACCAAGTCTCTTTCATTAAAAATTCTATCATTATCCCTTATTTCAAATGTTTTCTTGGTTTATTCATGTTATATCTCCATAGTGTGCATGGCCGGTGGCCAAAATTCTTTGATATTCATCATCTCATATAACCTTACTTTCATAGGATCACTCCTAAGAAATTATAATTGATGGGATATCTATAGGTAAGGAAACTTGAGATAAATGGTAAACCTCACTTCATTTCTATAGACTAATATTAAGGGTTGATTCCCCAACACATTTTTGGCATTACTTGATCTACCCAGAGGGTTGTCCTGAGCTTGGTTTGCCATGATCACTGGTTATCTTCCATGGTTCACTTAATGATGTGAATCAAGTTCTTTTTATTCAATTTGGATAAATCATTACCTTAGGTTTAATATTTTGAGGAGGTTCTCATATGGATGTTATGTATAAGTTCCCATTCATTGATCTTTTTGATAAGGAAATCCATTGTATTATCTAATATAATAGTGGCTGGAGTACCAAATATTATGAAAATATTTTCATATAAGTCTAGGATGGAAACCTAATTAGCCTATTTAAGAACTATTCCCTCCATCCACCTTGTAAAGTAGTCATTTGATGTGAGGATCTATTTGTGTCTAGCACTTGATGGTGGATTTATCATTCCAATGAAATCTAGGCCCCATTGGGTAAAGGGATGATCAACTTGTATTGAGAACAAGGGTATGACTACTAATTTTTACTTTCTTATAAATAAGGTGAACTTATTAAAAATTTTCACCCATACGTGTTCATATTTGAATAGAATTGGCTAGTAATAGCTACCTCACATGATTTTGATGGTAGTGGTTTTAGGCAATTAATGGCCTCTTAATGACCCATAATGGAATTATTCAAGGATCCTATTTACATTATCTTAATCCATACATCATAAGAGAACTATATTGATGTCTCTTATAAAAATCACACCATTGAAAAGTGAATAAGGAATGGATTAAAGTTTTAAATTTATATGCTTGGATTTAATCAAGACACGTGGATATGCATTGTTATAAAAGAAAATCCTCATGTTTTGAGTTTATTCCACCATATCTTCACATAACATAAAGACTACTCTATCTTCGATATTCACATCCTCTAATAGTTATTTATTAAGTCCCTTTCCTTGAACCAAATTGGTGATTTATATGTCTATGTCATATTCCATCACCTTTGTGACCCTATCGGATCTCTTCTTTTTGATGTCCTTGTTGATTAAAAATTCATTTATACTTGAGTGTGAGACCATGAGCTAGATATTATTGTTAAATAGAATATGCCTAAAATTCTTGACTAATATTATTAATAAAAGGGTTTTCTTCTCTACAAATTCATATCACATCTCATAATCCTTGAGTTCCTAGCTAAAGAAAACAATAGGCTACTCTATTGGATCTTTATTTCACTACACTAGAATGGTTGAGATGCCCCCATCTGCCAAATGAATATAGGGTGAAATATTTACCATAATATGAGTTAAAAGGTAATATCATATGTAATATCACTCTTTATGGCCTCAAAAATACTTTGGCCTTCTTGGGTCCAACTAAATGCAGTGTTTTTCTTGAGCATTGTTATGAGGGACTTGATTAGAGTTGTAAAACTCGGCACAAACCTTTTGACAAAGTTTATTTCCCCCAAGAATATTTAGAGACACTTTTTGTGACTTAGGAGAAGGAGTGATATAATGTCCTCTAACTCATTTGGGATCAATTATGAGTCCCTCTTCAAAGATGATGTGTCTCAAAAGTTTTCCTTCATGCATGATGAATAGACACTTGCTTGGGTTTAGAGAGATCATGAACTCTCAACATTTTTTAATGACTTTCTATAGGTGACCCATATGATCTATTGCATGTTTTTAAAAAATAGTTATATCATCAAGATAAATGAATATGATGTTACTGAGGAGTCCCTTCAATTCCATATCAATGGCCCTCTAGAAGGTAACTCCTACATTTTTCAAACCAAAAGACATCCTTTGGTATGCAAAGCTGCCCCACTTAGTAGTGAATGCCATTTTATATTGATTTTAATCTTGTATAAGTACTTGGTTATATATTGAATAAGAATATAAAAATGAAAACCTTTCCATGAATGTGATTATTTATATAATTTTCTCTATTTTTTGGAGGGGGTAGTGGTCTTTGCAGGAGGCTTTATTCGGGTCCCTAAAGTTTATGCAAATTAAATCTCTCTATTCTTCTTATGAACTAGGACTAGATTGGCCACCCATGAGGAATATTCAATTGGAAATATTATGTTGGACTCAATTATATTTGAGATATCCTTCCTCATTATGTTCTTAAGCTTAGGGTTAGTTAGCCTCCACTTCTACTTGATTAGACCAATATTGGGGTCAAGCTCAATAGTATTATGGGCTAAGCCTCGATCAAATCCTTTGACATTTTAGTAGATCTATGTAAATATATCATTTTATATTTTGGTTAGCTTAATGAATTATTAAATTTTAGATAGGGAGCATACATTACCAACTTTTAGGAGCTTTGCATCAGAGATGGCCACCCACTTGAAGATTTCCTCCTTCACCATCATGTTTCTCCTCTCACCCTTTAATTGGTCATCAAAATTAAATATTACTTCAAATGTGACCAACCCTTTAGCTATACTATTTCCCTTGAGTTGAATGATTTACTCCTTATATTGATTTTAGATCCATAGTTGATTATTAGCATAGAACTCATCTTCATCTTGTAGGAAGTTGATAATTTGTTCATCACTTTTGAACACCTACCAAGAGCTTTCAGTATTTGGGACTACTGGTCTAACTACAAGTTTTATGAGCTACTCATATTCATTCCTTAGACTACATATGAGGTCATATTGTATGCCCATAGTTATGAGCCTATCAGTATCATCATTCCATGCCCTTGGTATTGAATAGATATTGAAAGCATCAAAATCCTTGATTATTTCCCATTCTATATGTTTATAAGCTCTTAATAGACTATTTTTGGACATGTTCCATGCTCTAACTGAGTTTAGCACAAGTTCACTATCTCTAAAACCTTGAAAAACCTTGATTCCTTTCTTATGTGCTAATTATAGACCCTAAATTATCACCTCATATTCAATAACATTTTTGGTGAAACTAAACTACAATATGAACACATGGAAATAGTTCTCCTTCTTAGGGAAGACCATTACAACATTGGAACCTATGCCATTTTTTCTTTGGGATCCATTAAAATATAACATCCATATGCATTTGAGATCCTCTTAAACCTTTACAAGGTTATAAAACAAGGTGTCTTCATAGAGAATACACTATTTGCCTAGCCTTGTTTCCTCTAAACTATCATATGGGTCAAAATAATAGTGTTCATGTGCCCATTCATCAAGGTCATCTGGAATTCACTCAAGAGGCACGACAATCTCATGAAGAATTAGATTCTTTTTTTAGTTCAATAAGGTGTAATTTATATAAATTAGGATAAGAGTATTGGATCTACATGATTTTTAAAAATGGACTCAACCTTGATGGTCACCTTGGTCCCTATCTTGTCCTGAGTTGCATGTGTGACCAATATGAGGATAGATATCCACCCACCTTCATAGTGAAATCTCAAGAGAGGCATATAGTAAAGTAAGGGGGTAAGTCAATGATTGAAATATCCTATGCAATGGAAAGGGTTGGGCATGCATGTAGAGTGAGAATTATATCCTTGATGATTCTTAAAGTTTTAACCTTTATTTCATATAATTAGATGACCCTTTTTGAGATGGGAGAATATGTTATGCCTAGCATGTCTATAATTTTCTTCAACATCACTAAGTTGATTATGCTTGAATCTATCATATAATTATGTACAATATGCTTACAAATAATTAGAGAGATGCATAATGGGGGTGGTTTTTCATTTATTTGCATCTCTTCTTCCATTTTAAATATAATTTTAGGTGTAGTTGGTGCATTTTGTGATGGATCATAAGATTAGAAGCTCCTTAGGAAATCCTATGATAAATTATTTTGGGAAAGAATAGAAAGAGCATCCCATGTGGTAACATTCAAGATGATATTCTTCATCTACTAAATTATGTTAAATGGGATTTGAATCCCTTTATTTTTTGCATTTTGAGTGGCTACCTCCTATCACACTTGCTAACCAACTTGGGGTTGACTTTGTTTTTATAGGGTCACTTCCATGCATGCTTATAAATTTATCATTAGTGCTCTACCCTATGTATCCATGCATAGAACTTTGGGCACAAAGGTTGAGGATGATAAAATATACAACTCTAGTGATATTTATGAATATTGTGTCAAAAGTAAAAGGGTTTCTTCCTACACTCAATTCTTCATTCTAATTTACATAATTGAAGTCACCCTCCTACCAATTTATATGGGTAGATCCACCCTACTCCTACATTCATGCTTATGGTTTATCCCTTAGTGGATGTGAAGTAGATGGAGGCTCTTAAGGTGGTGGCACATTTTACATCATAGGTGCCTCATTTGTCATTTCATTTGCAAAAGTGGATTTATCATGTGACTGATCGCATGGGATGCACCATTAATATTCTTACACCATATAATTCTACACAGGCATGAGATCTCTATAGGTGCTTTCAATGTTATAATTTGGTACATAGGGTGGTCTATTTTATGTGAGATGGTTTTAAACCTATGAATCATGTTGGTATGGAGACCTATTTGATTGATATTATTGGTTGAAGGGTTGATAAGGATTGGAATTCTATGCTTGCTACAATTTGAGTGATACTATGTCACTTCCAAAGATCTTCAATAAGGACTTGAATTCATGTAACTCACTCAAAGGTGTATAATTTGATGGAATTAATGGGATACTAACAAAAGGAATGGGGGATATATTTAGAATTGGGGGTAAGGTAGGTAAACATGTACATGAAGGTTTTGGATATAAGATAATAGGGGGCCTTGAAATAGTTTTATATACTTAGACTAAGTAGTTTTTTGTGCACACATCAACCTCATATTTATCTAGTAATAATGTGCATCCCATACATTAGATCATTATGGTAACATCATTATTCAACACTCTCAAAAAATATAATAACATAGTGTGAGGAGTTGGCTTTAAAATGAGTGTAAATCGATCCCAGTTCCTCTAGAATATGAAGTTTAAATAAACCATTTCCTTATGTGGATCCCTTCTAATGGTTGTGAGCCTTTCCATTAATGATATAGTGTCACTCTTTTCTTCGTATTGTCCACATAGTGTCTCACTAAACTTGTCCCAATTATGAATAGTACTAGGACACAAACTATGGTATCATTGGAGCACTCTCCCTTCCAAAGAAGAGGCAATGAGTCACACTGAGACATTGTCTTCGATCACATTATGGATGGAGCAAATATTTTCAATGTCTTTTATGTGCTTTATTGAGGGAGTATAATGTTCTCCAATAAATTAGGGTATGCTCTTAAGAAGAGCTACATTAATATCATCATACTAGGGAAAGATCAATGAAATACCTCTATTAAAGTAACAAAGGTTTGGTTTATAGGAGTAGTCATGAATGGGATGGGGAATATTATTCCTCTATTTAGAGGGAATATGCCAAATGGGGGTGTAGAATTATCTTAGAATAAGTTTATCTTTCATCAATATCCCTCGTAATAGGGAAAAGTATTATCTATCTCTTCTTATATATATTATAGGTATCTCAATGAAATTAAAATTAGTTCTTCTTGAAGATGATATCACCTACCTTGACATATAGATGAAAGGTTGATATTTATGAACCAGGAATGTTTGGAGTCATTAGGTGCTCTATAGAGTGTCTTTAACATTGTTTACTAATATTTTCACCAAATCCTTATTTAAATCTCTAAAGGATCCCATACAACATGCCAAAAATTGTTATCACTTGAAACATGCACCTGTATATAAAAGGCTCTTATGTGCAATGGCATAGAACACTTCCACACCTAGTGCCTTGGAATTATGTGCTAGAGAGAGAGATAGTTGGTGTCTCATTGTAACAATGGGATCATATCCTAAGGTGTAGGACTCTTGAAATTCTTGGGATGAACCTCCATAGTATGTTGAATTCCTTCTATTCTAAATATACCTAGTTTAGGACTAGCACATAGACCTAAAAAGAGTATAATTAAATCTACAGCTAGAACTAAGCCTAAACTTGAAAAAAGAAAAAAGGGGGAGAAAAGGTGATAAGTTTGGTATAATATAAAATGTGATGCACCAATAATAAATTGATCACCCCACCCACTTAATGACATAAAAAACTAATATAATAGATACAAAATATTCAAACTGGGCACACTGCATATGTGTTTCTCATAGAGGTAAGGGAACATAATTTAACATTATAAGGGGTGAAAAATAGTCCATATATAATGCCAAAACTAACCCATGTGTAGATAGTATATGACCTACATAGACTTATAATTATTTATAGAGGTGTGAAGGGAGGACAACAATGAGAGGGATGTACACCCATAAATAAGGATCAATAACCATGAATACACACTGAACATAGAGCATGAAGAAAAGTAAATCAGTTCTTATTAATCTCAAGGTCTAAGGTAATATTACACACTCAAATAGGTAGAGCTTTGTTATACTAAGAAAGGGCTATTGGAGAAATTTTTTTGATAGCGTTATGAAACCTAGAAATGTCCTCCCTTTTACAATAAAATTAAAGGTTTTTATAGAACTGGGTAAGGCCCTATGTAATCACTTTAAAATTTGAGGTGGTAGATAGGAAATTAAATTAGAAAACTATTCCTAAAGTCCAAATTGATTAAAAACACCAAAATTCTTTGTAATAAATTTGATAGGCCATGTTCATTCAATTTATTATGACAATCTGATCATGAAAGTAGCTAGAATGTCATTCTTAGATCTTTAAGTAGCTTACATGTTTATTGAGGATGGAGATATGCTTCTATAGTTGGAGGGGATGTGTGTGCATGATATGACACTCTAATAACTACCCTTTCATTCAATTTTGTTTAGATTCATCTCCCTCAACATTTAATTAGGCTCAACTACCACCCTTATTCATGGTTACCACCTATGAATCCGCCTGAACTATCCCACTAATGTGTAAATACATAGGAATATATTTATATTCTACCATTTCATCTTACACACATGTTAGTTACATGTATCCTATATAAAGGGTGTGCACTGAAGGGTGTGTAGAGAGTTGGTGGTGTAGTGAATATACAAGCTTGTAAAGGGTGCTAAGGGAAATCTTATATAAAAATACACAAGGCCCTAGCTCCTCTTGCATCTAGTCCCTTATGATCGTCTTCATATTATTTCCTTATATTTGAAATATATATTAGTATATGAAGGAGATGGTGCATATTCTAGATCATAATCTACATTTCATAAGGGCATAGATGTGAAACCCTATTATTTAACATGGGACTTCACCATTTAGTCATGGGGAGGACTTTGAATAGGAGTGCGAAAGAAGATTAGAGACCTTGGGCATGTTATTCATGATTTGTAAATGCTTTTTATTTACTTTTCTCATTGACTACTTGAAGTTTGGAAGACCCACACACTTTGATTTTCATTTCATGTTGGTGAGATGAAGGGTATTTTCATGGGTCATGCATTTGGAACTCATCATAGGTGTAAATCAAAATTTAGTTGATGTTTAAACCTATGTTGATTATTGAGTGTGGGTGTAGATGGGAAGCATCTATGTGAAATCTTTCTTTTAAGGAGCTCAACACTGCACAAGTGCACAACCTCTTATGCGATCCTTGTGATTTCAACACTTGCTGAGGGGTTGACCTAGAGAGTCAACATAGAATCTTAGTTCTAAATACAATAAATCAAGCATTCAAATGAAGCTAAGAATTCATAAATATAAACTATTATGCAAGATTTCATAACATAAATGAGGTCCTCTATTTGTTGGAGTAGCAAGAGGATAACTCACTCTATTACTTTCATAAAATAGTCATGGTAGGGTTAAGCAGTCTACTATCATGTCTCATCATGAGAGGGATTAACGACTTCCACTTTGAAATTCATAGGAGGGTCAAACATTCTACCACCATGCCCATCATAAGAGGGCTTGACATTCTTCCACTGTGAAGATTTTACTCATAGACAATCACTACACTATATCATAATGGAATTAAAACACTTAAATTAAAAGATAAAACATCCAAATAAAGTGAAGAGGAACACAACCTCTTATAGGCCCTAAAATCAATAAATAATTCCATGGAAGACAATGTACAACCATGGAAATACAATAAGATACACAAAGTAAACCAAGTGGTCTTATTCTCATCTAATCAAGAGAAAAAAAAAAGAATTATAATAATTTCATTCAAGCTAAGGAGGAATAATCTCTCCATGGCCCTCAAATGGGAAAACACTACATGGAGGCCAATGCTCAACCATGGGTAAACAATTAAATAGTTATAATAAACCAAGTGGTCTTATTTCCCTAAAAGCAACAAGAACAAATAAATAATATAATTATTTCATTCCAAATAAATATCATAAAACATATGTTGTTATTATTCCCACCTATTGATATTCAGACTGCCTGGGCACTATCTTCCAATTATCTATAATCATCTCTCTTAACCAATTATTCCTATCTACTAATTCTAACTTTATTTTTTTTAAATCGACAAAAAATTCCTCAACTAAAGGATTTAAATTATATATATATATACACACACACATACATACATATATATACACATACATATATATATATATATATAGAGAGAGAGAGGAAGAGAGAGCGGGAGAGAGAGAGAGAGAGAGAGAGAGAGAGAGAGAGAGAGAGAGAGAGAGAGAGAGAGAGAGAGAGAGAGAGAGAGAGAGAGAGAGAGAGAGAGAGAGATACACACACATATATGTCCTAGAATAATCCAACAAACTCAATTTTCCTATCCATGCCTCATTAATGAGCACTCTTTCCCATGCACCAATTATTCCTATCTACTAATTCTAACTTTATTTTTTTTAAATCGACAAAAAATTCCTCAACTAAAGGATTTAAATTATATATATATATACACACACATACATACATATATATACACATACACACACACACACACACACACACACACACACACACACACACACACACACACACACACACACACACACACACACACACACACACACACACACACACATATATATATATATATATATATATAGAGAGAGAGAGAGAGAGAGAGAGAGAGAGGAGAGAGAGAGAGAGAGAGAGAGAGAGAGAGAGAGGGAGAGAGCGAGGGAGAGGAGAGAGAGAGAGAGAGAGAGAGAGAGAGAGAGAGAGAGAGAGAGAGAGAGAGAGAGAGAGAGAGAGAGAGAGAGAGAGAGAGAGAGAGAGAGAGGAGAGAGAGAGAGAGAGAGAGAGAGAGAGAGATACACACACACACATATATGTCCTAGAATAATCCAACAAACTCAATTTTCCTATCCATGCCTCATTAATGAGCACTCTTTCCCATGCTCAATTAAGGTGCATGGAAGCTATTGTAAATTATTTTGGTTGCTTCTAGGAATTTCTTACCTCTTTTCCCACTTAATATTAGTACTAAAGAAATATTTAGAAGATCTAATAATCAACCACTATAAATTCTAGACATTGGCTACAAGATATTTAGGTTAGGTAATAATAAGTTTCATGGACTTGACTTAAAGACTAACTACCTAGAATAAACACTAAGGTCAACAAAGGTGGATAAATAGGTAATTAAATACTTGTCATAGGTTTAAAAATGTTTTGAAAATTATTAGGGATATAACCATGCTTGGTGTAGTCTCTTTCCTTCATTTACCCTTTTCCTATTCCTTCACACTCTATGCATGTATTAAATTCCTCTAACCTAAATCTAAAGGTACATAATTTAATCAAATAGGGGAATTTAAATCAATTAACCATAGCCATTTTTTCATATAATATCAACATACACATAGATAATTTCATATGATTCAATACATAAGTAGTTGCCATTTCATAAGACTAGAAGCAATGATTCAACATGATTTAAGTCAATATATCTCATATACCTAATCAGATTTCATAAATATACATTTAATAAGGAAATTTAAGCATCATTATTTCATAATAAAGTAATCAAAAAATGATTGATAATAGGTATTTGTCATGGTTCTGTCTATGTGAGAGCCTTCATGAAATCCTTGCACTCCTCAACTAGATATGACTCAAGCTCATAAGTTAATACTTAATACATATAAGTCATAATTTCATAGTCATCTTGTCAAAGATGATCACTATACAAAATTGGGCCTTACAATAAAATTTCATCACATTCCTATTTATTTACAGTGCATAAACTAAAAAAGGACATTACAAAAATTCAATAATATGCTAGAAAGAAAAATAAAAAATAGGTCATATGTGTGTGTGTGTGTGTGTGTGTGTGTGTGTGTGTGTGTGTGTGTGTGCGCGTGTGCACGCATGTGCGTGTGTCTATACACACACACACACACACACACTATTATTTAATATATAACATATACACACACAAACATATATTATAGGTTAGTCATATATTAAATCAATTAAATAATAAATTTTTCTATAGCTACAAAAAAAATTATATAATACATTGACTTACTTGGATTTATTTTCAAGTTAGTTAGGGTCTGAGTCCTCTTCAAAGCTCATATCCACCTCCTCTATGATGGGATCATATCATTTAGGAGCCTATCATACCTCTCTTACAACTCCTCCATAATCTCCCTCTTCATAAACCACCACTAGTTTTTTCTCTTACTATCATGGTTTTGGTTGTGGATGACATTGTGGATCTCTAACTACTACCCCATGTGCCACCGAATATGCCAATATAGGAACTTACAATGCCACTCCCCATTTGGATAGTGGCTATTAAAAATATACTAATTTAACTCTCTTAGCCTATGTTCCTCCTCCTTATCTCATAACACTTATTGATTTGGTGATATAAGTATGTAGTGTCACTAAATTCTAACTTAATCGTTTGATCCACACATCCCTGATCTCTCTCTCAACTTTATAAGTAACTTGGATAACTTTGACATTAGATACATATTATATCAAAAAAAAAAATGAATCACAAAATCAATGGGGTGTGATGTGGCATGCCACCATATATTATGCACCTAGATTTCACTCTCACATGCCATTAAAATGATGGCCTTGTCCCCCTAATAGAATTTCATGTACATATAGATTAAGGATATCATATCCCCAGCTATACATTTTCTGACTGCATTTAATGTATCTCATAATGGCATCATCCCTATCCATTTAGAAATCCTAATGACCCTTACATATTTGATAATAATACTCATTTGATATGTTAGAGTATGTATTTCATGTGTATTTATCATGTTTGCTAGTGTTTTACCTAGTTATTTCATCTTGTAATGGGTTTTGATCAATCCCACATTGGTTAAAATATCAAGATTTTTCTTTGGCCTTGCCTATATAATCAAGATATTACCTTTTTAATATCATCTCATTATTTTCATATTCTAAATAATCATTAGTTTTCTTTGTATTGCATTCCATTTGTTTGTAGCTACTTATGATGTTCTTGTTGTGAACTCTTCAGATCTTGGATTCATGAAATGTTTTGACCATTCCTAACATGGTACAAGAGCCCTAAATAATTTACAACCATCCTTAGCTTATAATTTAGAGAGAAGATTTTGGTGCCTCTTTTAAAATTTTTGAAGGTTTTCATTATTTTGAGGTAGTGATTAAGAGAGGCTAGGCATTGGATTTGTCTCCTTGTTTGCTTCAAATATGAGCATAACACTTTTTTTGTTCTAAGATATATTTTATTTCATATGTCTTAAGCTAAGATATCAATATTAGTAGTTTGTATTTCTCATACTTGGCATTGAAGCATTTTTGATGTATTTTTTATGCTAAGCTTCCTTATATACTTTCAAATTTGAGTTTATTTTTTAAGGATAAAATTAAAATCATTAAATAAAGGTGTTGAATCTAAAATATGAGTATTTATAGGAATTGGAGATTTTGTGATGAATGTTACTATTCTTTTATTTTTTCCTATGTCTGCCTGCATTAACAAATTTATAGATAGGCATTGGAAAAGGGAGGAGGATCAACTGTTGAAAACATATCTAGTTTTTTTCTATTAACCATGGCACATGGATCCTATTTTTTACCTTAATGTTGATTAGTTTCAAAATTATAGTAAATAATTTCACTTAGTGGAGGCATTTAAAGAGATCTAAAACAAGGAATTGTAAGTTTTATGAAGATCTACTTGCTATGTTAAAATTTTATGCATTGGCATCATTATTTTTATTATTTTTGCATTGAAATATTGATAAAGACATTTGATATTTGTAGAAGCATGCTAAAAGGAAATATGATCTAAATAGAGGCATGGAGGTATTATTTTTCTACTACAAGTTCACATATTTGAGGTAGAGGCATTGGACCAAAAGTTTGGAATCACTTTATGAAGTCTTGGTGTCATAATTTTCTACATTGGAGATCACCTTGGCATTAAAATATCTGTTGTTACATTTCAATTTGCTACGTGTAACCTTGATGTCCTTTTTTAAAATGTTTTTTCATCGCATTTCACTTATCATATCTATGTTTTTTTCCTAAGGTAGCTTAATCTAATCTTTATCTACTATGTAGGCATTAATCTTTTAGATTTGAAGTGTAGACTACTAAAGGAAAGTGTGTGGATCTAATTTTTTGTTATGTTTTTCACCAAGGTGTTGTGTTGAAGGTAAATCATGGTACTTGAATCCCTAAGTCTGTGTTGTACCTTTTATATAGAGGCACTTGATTTATCTTTGTGGACTATGTTTGAGTCCAACATCTATGTTGGAAGGAAGGTCAAGTTATTGAGTTGGAGCATTAAGAAGCCTGTATGGAGCTGGGAGATCATACTGTTGCATTGGAAGGAGGATCTAATCCTATGTTCCATTTGTAATGCCTGTATTTTTTTAGACTACATTCTTGAAAAGAAGATAATATATAACTAGAAAGGTAGAAAATAATCCTGGCACCCCTCTCAACAAAAAAACCAATATTCTCCATTTTTTGCTCTTTACATAGATGGAAATTCATTATTTTTGCCTTATAAGCTATGTTTTTTAATAAAAGAGGAAGTCAAAACACTTGCACATGTACCAAGGTAAACAAAAAGTTTATTTTCACTTTAGTTGACTCTTTCAATTCCATGATGAAATTATGGTTCCAACGAGTGGTTGCACACCTATTTTTGTTTTTGATTTGGTCTCAAATTCTAGTTTGTTGTGTTTTTTATTGTTTTGACCCATTTTTATAGGAAATCAAAATGCTTATAACTTTTTAGCCATAACTCAAATTTGTGTTCCATTTTTTAAAATAATTCATGTTTTTCAATTCTCTATCTATTGGTGTCATCAAATTATAAAAATGTACTAATTTTAATAGAGTGTCGAATTGGGGGGGGAGGGGTCCAATAATATAATCCTTTTTTTTTTGGGGGGGGGGGGTTATTTTGGTGTTGATTTTTATGTACCCTTTTCATTCTTTCTAATCTTGGAAGATTAGTTGGCATGCCATATAAATCTAGAATTGATCATTATGATCCTTTGAATACACATAATTACCACACATGGAGACCTATAATAGAGACAATCATTAACCACAAAGTATTATGGTCCCTAATGAATTAAACACAACCACAATTTACAAAAGAATTTGAAAAAATTTAGTATCAGTGTAATTTTGAATATTGTTTTGGCTTTATTGGGAGTTATGTGAGTGATAGTATCTTATTTAATATTTATGTGTGATACTCCATTTAAAATTTGGACTAAGTTAAAAGAGTAATTTGTGAAGGTAGACTACTTGAGAGAGATGCAACTTGAAGTGGAGCTTACTTCACTAAATCTAGAGGAATTTGCTTCTATTTTAGATTATCTCACAAAATTTAAGTATTTACTAACATAGTTGATTGGGAGTGGTTGAGATAAAAAGGATGAAGAGTGTGTATACTTAATCTTGTCTAAGTTGAGTGGCCCATTCCAAATCTTTACATCTACATTTTTCTCTAATATGGATGCCTTAGGTACGATATTAAAAATTCCATATCTTAAGTTATTTTATTAGAGACTCACTTGGGATGAATTCAAATTATCTCACCTTTAGTCTTCTACCTCTTAAAAATCATTAGTGGCCTCACATCCTAAGTCTAAGGGAAAATCTAAGAGAAATAAGAAGAACAATCCACCTAAAAATGCACCTAAGCCCACCAAAACTTCTTCATATAAACACAAACCATATTCCAAATCCAAGAATAAGTTTAACCTATCTTATTCCTATTATGTGGGATCTGGTCATAAAGAGTCTAGGTGTTTTAAGAGAATTCAAGCCTTAGAGGATGCCATTAGGAAACACAAGATTTATGTCTCCATTCCTCCATATCATGAGCATGGGAGAGAACTTAATGTTGTTGGGATATCACAATTACCTATTTCAAATATTTGGGTTCTAGATTCTAGTGCTTCACACCATATGACTTCTACCAAGGAGTCTTTTGTATCTCTTAGTCTAAGTTCCATTTCTGGCATTGAGGTTGGATATTATTCCTTCATTTATGTTAAGGGGAAGGGTGACATACATCTAGATGATGGCCACATCAATGATGCATTATATGTTTCAAACACCACCACCTATTTATTTTTAGTCTATCATATTTGTCATTCCGATCAGGGAAAGATAGTGACTTTCACATCATAGGGTGCTAAAGTTTGATCTTTGTTAGAGATAGATATACTCATTTCACAAGGTTTTATTGATTATATTTCTTAACTTTACTATTTTTAGGGTTTTAATGATACTCCTTTAGGGACATGTTTATTTTATCATGCATATTCTAAGAGTTAGCTTTGGCATGAGAGATTTAGACACCTAAACTAGAGGTTCTTCCTATAGTTTCATGTCTTGATGGAGTCTACCCTGGTTATGCATTAGGGAAATAACATCAGGATCCATTTCCTAAGGGCATGTCCAAGAGAGTTTCTTCACCACTTGAACTTATGCATAGTGATTTGATGGTATTTCCTACTCCTTTCAATGGAGCTAAGTATGTATTTACCTTCATTTATTATTTATTGATGTGTAATTGGGTTTATTTTATCATATACAAGAGTGATGTTTTTTCTCACTTAAAAATATTTAAGGATTTGGTTGAGAAATAGTCATTGAGTTGCATCAAGAAGCTTCATATAGATAATGAGTGGGAGTACTTCAGTCAAGCAGTAACTAATTTGTTATCATCTCATGGTATTATTAACTAACATTCTATTTCACATACTCCATAGTATAATGAATTAGTAGAGAGGAAGAATTAAACTCTGAAGGAGATGGATAACTGCATGATGAATTGATAGGATTTAACTCATATCTATTAGGAAGAGGCAATTAATTATGTGAACTACATTCAAAATTGCACATCACATTGAGAACTTGATCATATGAATTTGCAGGAGGTTTGGTCTGAAACCAAGCTTGATGTCTCATTTTTTTGAGTCTTTGGGAGCCTTATTTGGTAATTTGTACTAAAAACTAAAAAGAAAGCATTGGACAAGAATAGAAAACCTTTGGTCTTTGCCAAGTATTACGAGGAAATGAAAGCTTATCATTTTTTAGACCCTGATACTCATGATGTTCATTTTTGAAATATGTATAGTTTGATAAGCATTTCACATCTCATGACTCTTCATATTCTTCCATGTATACTTTTTCTTCTTTCCATGATTCACTTCCTCTCAAGGATTCATTATTTGAGAAGCTATTTTAGGAGATTCTTGAGGAGGTTATAGAGTAAGAGGATCTTGTTCACATTGATGTTTCCATTATGCCTAGGTGGTCTCATACTAAATTTGATGAGGTAGAACCATTCATATAGGATGTTCTACCTACTTGACATCATCGTGCATATTCTATGGGTACTAAAATTTTGTGTTAGGCATTCTCTAGGAATCCATTATTTTCCACAAGCTCATAGGATACAAGAGTGGGATGATGTGATGATAGATGAGTATTCTTCATTGATGAAGAATCACACTTGGGATTTGGTCACTTTTCTAAAGGGAATAAAGTTGGTTAGGTGTAAATGGATTTTCCACACCAAATACACAATTTATGGGTCCATTGACAAGTATAAGACATGTCTTTTTGTAAAGGGATTCTTGCAAGTTGAAGGCATCAACTACTTTGAGACTTTTACACCCATTACCAATATGGATTCTATTCACCTTATACTTTCTCTTGCTACATCATAGGGTTGACCAGTATATAAAATGGATATGAAGAGTGCTTTCTTACATGGATACTTACATGAGGAAATATATACAAAGAAGTCTATTGGGTTTGTTCACAATTATTCTCTTGTTTTTCAACTTAAGAGGTCTCTTTATGATCCCAAATACACCCCTCAAGCTTGGTATGAGAAGATGGATTCATTACTTCTCTCTATTCTCTTTGTTCACTACCATTCTAATCCCATAGTGTACATTCAATGTATTTGGGAGGACATTATTATTCTGATATTGTATGTTGATGATTCAATTCTCATAAGAAGATCCTCATCTCATATTCAAAATATTTAATAGGTACTTTCAACATAGTTAAACATGATAGATCTCAGTCTTTTGCACTTTTCCCTTGGTTTAAAGATCTCACAGTCAAATATAAGGATCTATTTGAGTCATCAAAAGTACACAGTTGATCTATTTTAGAATTTTGGCATGGTTGATTGCAATCCAAGAGCTACTCATTTTTAGTCTACAGTGACTCTCACTACCTCTTGTACTACTCCACTTTGTAATCCTACATTGTATAGGTAGTTGGTTGGGAGTCCTATGCATTTGACCCATATTCACCCCAACATTTCATTCATAGTTGTGATTTTATTTAGGTTTTCACATGACCCTCATGGTATCCATTGGTAGGCTATCAAGAGGATCTTATGATATTTGTGAGGCACTACTAATTTTGGATTACATTACACTAGGGGTTATACTTAGTTGGTTGGATATAGTGATTCATATTGGGTAGATTCTCTTGATGATAGGCATTCCACTTCTAGATATGTCTTTTATCTTGGTTCTTTACCTATTACTTGGTTGTGTAATAAGAAGCAAGCTATTACACTTTCATCTATAGAAGTTGAGTAGAAGGAAAAATTTATAGTGAGTCAATAGGTTCTTTGGCTTCATCAGTTATTGACAAAGTTTGGCTTCATGTAAGATTCACCCATTGTACTTTGGTGTGACAACAAAATTATAATTCATATATCTAACAACCCAATTGAGCATCAATAGTCCAAGCATATTGAGGTACATATGCACTTCATTTATCATCACATTCAAGATGGTGTTCTTATCTTTGAATACATTCTAAATCAATAATAGGTTCAAAACATCATCATGAAGCCTTTTTCATCACCTCATTTCCTTGAGTTGTGTGTCATGTTTTGGGTTTTATAATTTTTCCTTAGGTGGTATTCATGAGGACATATTCCATATTCATTTCATGGATATGTATTGTACATGAGTACCTTATCATGCCTTATTTCTAGGACTCATTTTTTGGATATGCCACTATTTATTTTTTAGATTTTGTTAGCCCCTATCTTCATTTGAGGTGGAAGGGGGGGAGTTAGAGTATGTATTTCATGTGTATTTTTCATGTTTTCTAGTGTTTTAACTAACATCTACACCTTTATTCTAACATCTCATTAAGTGTTTACCTTTATACTAACATCTCATTATTCTCATATTTTGAATAATCGTTTGGTTTGATTTATGTTGCATTCCATTTGCTTGCAGTTAATTATGATGTTCTTTTTGTGAATTCTTCAGATCTTGGCCTCATGGATTGTTTTTACCATTCTTAACATGATAATGGATCATGTGTCCATACACCCAATACATGATGAGATTGATTTTACTTAAAAATAAATACACTAATCTTGAAAATTATTTTTAGGTGTGGGGAAACACCTTATATCCTCAATAAAACCTCCACTCTTTATCCTTAATGTTATAGATAATTAAATCCCAATAGTAAAGGATAGGATCAATCCCCTTGTCCCTAACCACTGATGAGGCTAAAATCCCAATAATTTTATTATATAGGGTGGATCACAAGTCTATCAATCCCATGTATCCTCACTCCCAAAATCACACCCACACTAGGTGTGCCAACTTCCCCAAAGTAATCTATCAATTTTTGGGCCTCTGATTTATTTGTAGATCATCTAAGAGTCAAAGTCTTCCCTATAGTTGGTAGGCCTATAATCCTATATAAATTGACCAAAGTAATGGTACACTAACCTATGACCTATGGGATCCAAAAAATGTCCCATTCAATGTCTTAGTACAAAAAATAGGTCACACAATAACCTATTTACTATGGAAAGTATACCTATTTATGCCACCATCTAAATACTTTCCCTATCAAGAATGTTATTATCCTCCATTGGTAGCAATATGGTGACACTATAAAACCAATATTATTATTTAAATCTAATACATCACATGTATCCCCCATAAAATCATTAAAAAAATCTAGATTAGTCAAAATGCCTCCAATTTAATTATAGCCCTTGCTAGAACAAAACTACCACTATGTGCAAACAATGGATACATAACTACTATGGCGGTTAATTTATAGTATTTTTAGAGAGATGGTTACACAATTATCATTTTTTTTTGTGTAACTTCCATGGAGTTTTTTTAATTTTTAGTGCATAAATATAACCATTGGTCTAAAAAGACTATCATTTTTACCATGTGACCCATGATTTCACTTGCCATGGCCCTAAAATTTAAAAAAAAATCAAAACAAAAAAAATACACAAAAAATTTAAAAAAATTATATTTTCATACCAATAACATGAAAACCATTAAAATTTTGAATTTTTATATCCCTAAGGTGTTTTTCAAGAAAAATATTAAACTTATGTTTTTTACACAAAATCTGAAAAAACTAACATGTGCTTTCACCCTATTTACTTCCATTGGTAATCTTGTCATCCTATATGTTCAATAATTAATTTTACTATATTATCACTTAAATCCATCAAAACAAATCTAAATCTCTAAATTTAATAAAATCATATTACATGAATGATTTCTAACTTGGATAAGTTTTTCATTTTATATTTCAACATGTCAATGGTTTTATTTCTAGAAAATACATTTTTTAAAAAACATATCTTCTCTAAGATATATTATACACATACTTTGAAAAATTTTAAGATTTTTAATTCTAAATTTATCCAAGATAATTCAAACACTAAAAAGTGTTGTGTTTTATTTCCCATAGTTTTATTAGAACACATATTGTTTTCATAGTTTAATCTTACAAGTTGACATCACTTAACATAACACCAAGCTCATTACCTTGATGGGATGGTTCATAGATTATTTAAATATTTTCATAAATGGTATAATTATTATCCATGTTTTGATTAATATTTTTTCATTAAAAATATTGCACTTGATTCTTGTTTTTTTTACTTGTAGGTCACAAGAGTGTCTCAAATGGCTTTATTGCACCACATAGGTAAGTGAGTTAAGTTAAAACCTTTTTAATGTGCCACTACTAGATAAAAATTCCCTCAATAACTCATGTTAAGACACCACCTAGAGGGTTAAATATTTATGAACCTAATTTTTTCATGACACAACATTTTACAATATCCAAATATGAGTTAAGGACATCCATAAGCAATAACATGTTGAAACTTTATTTTGTAATATTTTTCCCCTTTTTATATATCTAGGTGTAACCCAAGTGTCAAAATTGAAAATCTTGAGCTTGAACATTCTAAACATAGGATTTTTAGGGTGAAAATAAAAAATGTCATATCATTTTAAAAACCAATATGATCATTTAGGTAATTACCATAGCGATTCATGATACTATTATAAAAGTTCATGCAACCACTATAAAAATTTATTCAATCATCCTAGTGGTTTTAAAAAAACTACATAATTTTTGATGACCACTGTAATGGTTGAATAAATACTTCCTGCATATAGTGGTTATTTCATCACCATTGCATACACTTTGAAATTCATCCCTGAGACACATTTTTTGATATGTTTTTTCATGTTCAACCTTGTATTTTTATTTTTAAAACCTAAAATGTAGTCTCTAATGTTACAATTCACTCTAATTCATGTCTAAGCTAATTTTATATATCTCTAAGTCAACCCAAATGAGTTCCTAGCTAGCTCTTGTTCTAATTATCAATGAACCCATATTTGATAACTAGTGTGGAAACCATCCCCAAACATAATAGAAGGTTTGGGTCTCCTAAAAAAAAGTAAAATATATAAATAGAGAATCAAATCATTAGGGAAACAAAAGAACCACCAACACAAAACCAACTAAAAAATAAGGAAAATAAGAATTGCTTTTAGCTATTATGAGAACAAGTCTAGACTCAAAAAGAGGAGGCCCAGGTCTTAATATTCTTATTTTGACTAGATTAGGAACCAATCAAACAAGAGATGAAGGAAAACTAAGGGGTTGAGAGGACCCTAAACCCAACAAAGATCCTCACAAGATTAAACAATTAAACCTAAGTTAATAATAGGGGGTTTAAGCCAAACACTCTGACCAAAAAATGGAAACTTATGGGGGTTTCATAGACCCCCACTTCCATCCTAAGATAGAAACAGGGGCAAGTAGCCCGAGTGTTAGAACCCCACTAGTTTTAACTTGAAAATAGTAATTTTAAAAAAAAATTATATTAATAATCTAACTAGATTATTCCCAATTAATATAAGTAAATTGATATTTAACTAAATGCATCTTGAATAATAAACTAATTATGATTCATTTAGATAATGATCAAATTAACACATCCAATAGAATTAAAATTTCATCCATCACATAAAGTATATGTGCTAAATAATAACTCAACCAACTACACAAAGTTATAATAAGAGCAACCAACCTATTATTTACTAATTATAATAATACAATGTTTTTACATTAGAGTGAATATAAATAAATACAATATTTCATAGAACTAACGAGTATCCACAAAACTCGTCATATATATAAAAACTAAAATCATGAGTAAAAGTCTCTATCAGTTGACTATTGGAGGAGAGGGAGAGCATCATCAGAGTGATTTTAAAAACCAACCATAAACCATACATCCCTCACACAATTTCTAAACTAGAGAATGACCCTCCCTTCATGAATGAGTAGATGATAACAGTGTAGGTATTGATAAGTCAACTAGAAACTATGTGTTGTAAAATTCTAACTACATGCAACATATCATAAATAATTCCATCCTAACAAGAAATCATGCCTACATGAATATAATCAAATAGGTGAAATGATAACATTTAACTATAAACATTACTTTGGCCAAAGTTTTCATATAGTTTAATGATCCAGTAGATCAATCATAATCACACACATAGACACACACACACTCAATCAAAATTCATTTATTCTAATTATTAATTACTCTAAATAAATACATGAGAACCTTCTCATGATAATAATCCTTAGTGTCAATAATACAAAATTTACTAAATAATCCATATACAATATTTTCATAAATTTTTTATATAGATTTAATATTAATTACCATAGTAATTAATTACAAGAAATAATTTAAAATAATTACATATTTAAAAAATAACAAATTAATATCAACTATAATATTTTCTAAGTTTCAATATAGCTTAAAGTCCATTTTTTGTTAAGGCTATATTACAGATAAATAGTTTGTTAACAATATTCATAATATTTAGGAATTTACCAATTCCATACAAAACATCCCTTGTTCACAAATATTATAATAAAAATAATACAATCTAAGAATTTTATAACAAATCCTAAGCTAATCAATGAATAATAAATACAACATTTATTTATTTATTCTAATTAATAATTAATCATTTTCCTCATAATTTATAACTAAAACAACATTTTATAAATTAATTATATAACTCTTAGTTTTCATATAAATAAATCTATTAACTATAAATAAACATCTGCTTACATACCAAATTATACATACATACATACATACATACATATATATATATATACATATATATATATATATACATATATATATATATATATGTATATATATATATATATATGTATACATATATATATATATATATGTATATATATATATATATGTATATATATATATGTATATATATATATATATACATACATATATATATATATATGTATATATATATGTGTGTGTGTGTGTGTGTGTGTGTGTGTATATATACATATATATATATATATATATATATATATATATATATGTATATATATATATATATATATATATATATATATATATATATATATATGTATGTATATATATATATATAAATGTATATATGTATATATATATACATATGTATATACACACACACACACACACACACACACATATATATATATACATATATATATGTGTATATATATATATATATATATATATATATCAAATATGTCCACTTATATTTATATATATTTAAAACCCTTAGCCAATGATTTCCTAATGACATGATATATACATATAAATGGTCATACATACATACATACACATACATATGTGTGTGTGTGTTTGTGTATGTTTATGAACTATTCATTAAGAATATAATATCTTATATATGTATAATCCATAATTACATATATACATATTTATATATGTTTGAGTTTATTATCATATTCCAAGTTCCCTACCTAATAAATATTAACTCATATTTAAATTAAATATAATTCACATTAACCCCACACAACATTTAAAACCTAAATTAAAATTATTAAAACACATACAAAAATATGAAATACTATTGTGTACCATATGTTACATTGACCTATTGAAACCATTTGACACAAGTTTAACCCCAAAATTAAACATCCATGACCCCAAAACAGTTCAAATTCAATCATTTTACTAATGTTTAAAACTCAATCTAAACCAAACATTTAACGTAGTCTACCAAACATAAATTAACATTTATCTATCCATATTACTTATAGCTAAAAAGGAAAATAATCTAACTGATAATGATTATCTCTATCTTCACATTAGTCTATGGTTATATGTTCAAGATGAAGTAGTCTTTAGTAAATTTTTATACTACTCAACAATATAAATTCTTATTCAAAGAACTTATAATAAATATAACCCAATCATTTTATAAAACTACCAACCATTTATATTGACTCAAAATTATTATGAATACAAAACTCATGTATATACACTATTATATAACCAACACCAAATAATCTTAAATATGTGGTATGGCATTTAGTTACATTAAATCATAGCCAACACATATTCAAATGAATATAATTAAAACATAATCTTTATAACATTCAACATAATATTTTTCACACTATTGACTCATAGATATGTATACACGGTCAACATATAATTTATATACACATTCAACTCATAAATATTTACACAATTGACACATACATACAAGTGAAAAAATGCTATACTCAACCATTTAAAATGAATAAATACATGACCATGTAATATTCAATGAAAACCCAATTTTTATACCTATAATCCAAGCCTAAGATGATATCCCAACCCGTATAATTAATTAGATACACATCCATTTTAATATAGAATGATACTAAAGTAAACATAGTCAAATCTTGACCATTATAAAATCCTATTTCAAACCCCTACCAAAAAAATGACTCTATGTTATTTTATAAACACAAAACCATTAAATAATACACATTCATTTTAGCATGCAAAAAATGACACAAATCCATGTTGATAAACCAAACAAAGCCAATCTCAGTCTTTTAAATTAATACATAAGGATTTTGTTTTCAACATATAATCCCTAAGCTACCATGCTCAGTTTATACTTTTATCAAATCATGGATTCAAATCTATGGGTGGAATTACTCCTCCCATAGGGTCAAATCCTTGATCCTTTCAAGTATTATAATTTTAATAAAACCATTTTTTTAAAACCCTATAAACATTTCATTCATAGACTATATAACCTAAATACAAATTTTTTGATAAAATACAAAAGAACAAACCCTAACTCATAGTGCCCTCAAAGTAGTCTTTCTTCTTTGGTCTATGATTCAAATTCCCTTTGTTTCCTCTTCCTTTCCTTTGTTGACCTTGATTGCCTATATCTTTTCCAAAAACTCCATTCTCTTTTTATGTTTTCATAGTCAAATGCATGCATTTTTAAAACCTGTAATTTCATGGAGACATGTTCTCTACCATTATTTCTCCAAGAATGACTTGCCATCAGACCAAACATTCCCAACATGCTTCCCACAACTCATAGCTTTAATGCCACACACACCATATTTTAATTATTTCCTTCCAACTCATAGTCTAACCCTAGATAACTAAGTTACATGGTTTGAATGACCAAGAGAAACCAAATGATATCTTCCAAATTAGGGTTGGCATTTTATTATGTCAATAAATATAATTATGATGTTTAATAATACTCAAATACCTATCCACTTAAACATTAAACAATAAAAAATAAACAATAAAAATAAAAACTTCATACCTAGATAATCCCTTAGGTATTAAAAACTATGCCACCCTAGATACCAACTTAGGTCTAAGTTAGATAAATATTATAAAATCATTTTTTTATATGATCAAAAATGTAATTTTTTTTCCATGTCATATATATACATGTTCTAACAATAATTTTCTATTGAATGCTTACAGTTACACACTTGTAAGGGTTATTAAGTCAACTATAAGTAAAGTCATATAAATAATGTATATTAATGAAAATTTTCATAATGGAAACCACAATATAATCATAACAAATAGTAAAAACTTCAATTAAGACTGAATAACATCTAAACACTAATATAAACCATATCAACATGTCCAAGCATGAATTAATCAAACACAATGAAATTAAATTAATTATGCATTTATTTTACTATGTGGTGTGTGTTGGGTTCTTTGTCAAATCTCTACACCTATAATGTATTCATCTATAACATCCTCCCTGATGATACTCTCCCTCCAAATATATCTAGAGAGTGGAATTTATCCTATATCTACCTCACAAATGCAAATGATAATTAGCTCATAACCATGATAATCAATACAAATGCTTCTAAATCATGATAATACTGAATAATAATAATCCACATGCATATGAAACTCATGTGCATCTAACCAATTAAGTAACAAGTCACATAAAATAATCATTATATGTCTATCCATAAATGAACATATTGAAAAGAATTTTATACAATAGTAATTAAAAATAATTAACTCCATTAATATCTATTTAATAAGTAAATAAATTTTAGTGAGAAGAAAGACTAGATTCTAAAGGGAGACAAACACCAACTAGAAACTCATGGGTTTTTGATAGACCCCTAAAACCAGAGCAAAGAGATACAAAGTGTCTTGAATGAGGCTTACTTATAGATCATTAAAATATAAATATTATTTATCCCACTAATAAAACCACACTTAGGTATAAGTAAGACACCATTACTCTAAACCTACTTCAATCATTAAAATTTAACCCAAAAAAGGCCAAGGATTAATTTAAGAAATAAAATAGGTCTTACCACTTTAAGATTATATCTAAAAATTGAAAACCCATTATCTATAGATAGGTGGTTAAAGAGTGGTTCATTTTCTTGTATTGATGCATTTAAAACCATAGGTATTTCAACAACTAGTCCCTTATTTTTTATAATAAGTAGATCACCAAGGTCCAAACATGATATCTTCATCCAAATACTCACAAGCTCTAATAAAAATTTAGATAAATCTTAGTAGGCATTTCATCTTATCCAAATGATTACATAAAATTAGAACCCCTCTTTTATCATAAGATGAATCCTTTGAATGGGAACACTGTCAGTATAAAACAAAGGCCTAAAATCCTAAACATATACAAGCATCAAAAAAATACCAAGAACCTGGGTGTTAACAGGGCAAACAAACTAATCAACACACAATCCATAACCATTTTTCCTCAAATTTTTTTTCCAACCATCACTTAAATACAACATGAACAAAATACCCCCCATCATCTCTCTATCTTGAGAGAACATGATCTTGTAGAAGGTACTCCAAGCCATAGAAGTAAACATCTTAATCTTTAACCAAAAGTCCAATAAAATGACAAACTAAAACATGCTACTATGCCAACCAAGCTCAAAGACCTCTAAAAATCAAACCTTCTAAACTTCATCTTTGATTCTAAGACCAAATTAAAATACTGAGTCCACCTCAAGAGGAAATTTCCTCCTTTAAACCAGAATAAAATCCTAACCTTTCTTAAGCCAGATTAAATCAAGATCCATTCTAGATCTAGGTCATCACCATCTCCATCACCCTAATTTTCCTCCTATATTTCTACCCAATTTAAAATATCTTCCCCACTTTTCTTCTCACCCATCATTTTTAATAGAAACAAGACTTCTTAAGGTAATTACTAGCTAGTTATTTTTAACTCAAACATGCAACATATTATCTTCTCTTACAAATAACTCATTTTACCATGAAATATAGATCCAAAAATTATGTTTATAATTTATTATATATTTATAATCTTCCTTATATATCTTATTTTATAAATTATACTATGTCCCACAATAATCTTATGTTCATCGTATAAACATAAAAGAAGAAAATTATGAATATGTAGTACAACACTATGTTGTTTATGATAACCAACCATAGTTCAAGTTCCTCTTTTCTTTATTTTTTATTTTTTTTAAAATAATTATTTCTTTCCTCTTTATGAATAATCCCTATTCATGATTTAGCAACAACTAAATAGATATTATCATGATGATTAATTCATTTTAGTTCTAAATCAAATTATTCTTCTCCACCTAACTTTTGCTTTGCTCAAGTTGGGGGATTGTATTTCATAATTTTTAATTTATATTGTTTTATTATATTACATATTTTTAATTATTTTATTTTTCATATTAGAAAATATAATATAAAATATTAAAAAGAGATCATTTTATTTATTTTTTTGCTTTGAACATCATTTTGTATTCTAGGGTAATATTTGCATATATTAAATTTGAAAGAATATAGTATTGCACAATATTTTTATAGGTAGATTAAAAAAAATCTTTCATTTATAGTATAAAATGTCTCTTCAGTTTAATTTCTAGCATATGCAGACATACATACACTCATGTGCAAAATAAATAGAAATCCCACACCCACTTGCATATAACCTATACAATCAAAAGGGAAAAAATTTCATTTGTAGATTCTTATTACATATTTATTAAAGTAATAAAATAAAAAAATGAACAAAAACTCATTGTATCTAATTTACATACTATATCTAGTTACATCCAACTCAAGCCAAAAATAAAAAACTTGGATTCATAATTTAATTTTTAAACTTCATAAATCTTGTTGCATGCATGAAATTTTAAAAATATGGGTTTAGTTTTCATTTTTTAATTTTAAAATTAGATTATTCATTCATATTTTATTTCATTCATTTTGAAACAAAAATTAAAATGTTTATTTTCAACAAGCATAATTAAATTTATGTAGGCCAGAAAACTAGAAAATTATGAAAAATCAGTATCCACATAATTTAGATTTTATTTTAGATTCATTAGAATTTGTATATATTATTTTTATAAAATAAAATTATTTTCTTTTCTTTTATAAAATTTATTTTCATTAATAGTGTAGTTTCTTTAATCATTTCAAAACCCAAATTTTAGAATAAATAATAAAATTTCATTAAACTATGCACTAAAACATTTATATATTAAAATTAAAAAAACACACACTTTAAAAATTATCCATATAACTTATCTTTACCATAACAAAAAACAAATAAGAACAACAGCCCAAAACTTTGAACAAACATTTTACTCACCCTTGGATGATACTTATTGAACAAGTGCATTTACATTAAATAAGAATGTCTTCTTGAGTACTATGTCTCATCCTAACATAGAACATCCATAGTGAATGAAGTTGTATGATTAATATTCAAGTATTTCATTTAAAACCTTTACCAAACCTAATTATTAATTATTTATATGTTATATATTAGTAAACTATGGTGTTTTAATCTAAGTTAACTAAACAAATTTACTTAGGTGACAAGAATGAAACCTCCAAATATTAATTCTTATTTCATCCTTAGGTTTATCCTCCTCTAATTAAAATTACTTTGTGGATGAAATTTATCAATGAATGAAATTAAATATTTTAATGACGTCCATGAGATTAAATAATCTATGGGACCAAAAGTAGAGGTTCTAAGTTGATTTCAAACTCTTTTCAATATCAGATCTTCTGTGATGAATATTGAGTACAAAACCTGCAATCTTCTTAAGTCTTGTTTCTTTGAATAACTCATTTAAATTATCCACATTCAAGTTATGTTCATATTGAATAAAAATATCATCATAGGTTGAGCACTCCATGATGACGTGCCCTTCCATCTCTACTACCCCTTGATTGCAGAAAAGACAAGTTCTCCTTTCCCACTCCTCCTTGGGTATAATCCATCTACCAGTTTCACATCTAAGATGATGTGATCCTATTCTTATCTGATCTACTAACATCCTTACTTTACCCTTGATATCTACCCCAAAAAATATCATCTTGTTAAATAAATAATATATATAAATTAATCCAACCTCATTTAAATCCATTCCAAAAAAGTAATATCGAAAAAGAATTACTTTACCAAGTTTTTCTAAATTCTATATATTTTTTTGAGAGTAAGTTGAATTATTTTATACCTCACATAGAAATTATTAAAGTTAATTTCAAATTTTATTTTTTTTAGAGTAATTTTATGCCTTAGTACACATAAAAATTATTAAAGTTACTTTCATGAATTAGCCTTAGATTTTGTGTGGAATTATCTCACACAAGTAACTATGACTTTGAAGAATGGGGTATAACATGAGATCTATGACTTATTTCTCACATTTTTATTTGTGTATTTCCCCATTGAGTTTTATGACTATCTAGATTGGTGGTAGCACAGAAGGAAAATTAACATTATATAATTTTTTTTAGAATTTTATAAGTTATGGAAAAAATAAGATAAAAAATATAAATAAGAAAAAAAATAGGATTTGGATACATTTCTCAACACAATGAAATGATTGTGAGTCACTCCTTGAATAAAACCAATGGTTAAATGATGAAAAATAATGGTTTTAGATTAGAATTATCTTCATCATGGAGTAGATTATTTAAATGTATACTAATATTTTCAAATTTGGAAGCCCCATCATGTAAGGATCACTCCAATTAGATAAAATTTATAATAAAAATATACACAAGATTCAACAACTTGTGTGTGTGTGTGTGTTCCAAAATAACATAACCATATTATAAAATGAAAGAGAAGAAGATAATTTTTGTAGGTGAAAAATAGAAAAGAATGTAATATGTTATTTATGTTCATTGCATTCTGATCATTCTCTATATTTATTTGGTAAATTTTAAAAACACAAAGGTAATTGGTTGTAAGTTATAAAACAAAATGGGATAAATTATTTAAGGACATCAAAAATATGGTCAAATAAATTAAAAACCTCTTGAATTATAATTGAGGAATATAGTTTTGGTCATGGGTATCTTTTAAGCATAGAGGATCTTATTGACCAACCACATGTTCCAATTTGGATAATATAAAAATGTATGTGGAACAACCTACTAATTAAAAAATGCTATCCTTATACTCATTCACATAAAAGGTATTTTTTCAAAACTTTGTTTGAAGTTATTATGGTATAACAAATCATTATTATAACCATTATTAGAATCTCCATCATAAGTAAAACTACAATAATTATACACATTACTTTAATAGCATCAATATATATAGGTATTATAAATGAATAAATTAAATTTCATATAGAACAATTGATGCAAGTGGAAGTAAATTAATTATACCCTCAATGTTTCTTATGTTCAAAAAAAATAGAGATAATAACAATGGACCCCATTACTTCTTAAGTAAGGTTAAACTATCTATGTGGAATTTTAGGATAGTAATTTTGGGTGAAATACCAAAAGTAATGATATATCACTAGTTTATCACCTTTTCAAAGTCATAACTCCATGAATGTAGGTGAAATTTTCAAATTTTTTTATTCATTGGAAATATCTCAAAATGAACTATTTTTTTTATACCTAAATTTTGTGTTGATGCATCCCTTTAGTGAAATTACAAGGAAACTAAACATTTTAAGGTCTTGAAAATTTTTAATTTCAAAAACATATAAAATTATGAAAAAATAGTAAAATCATTTTTTTATTTTTTATTTTTATGGCTTTAGATTATTATAAAAACTATCCACTATTTTAGGAAACACTTTTAAATTAACTTAATATTATGTGTCAAATTTATTCATTTTATATTTTTATATATTTCATTCCCTCGTAAAAATTATATATAGGCATGGGCACATGAATGCAAAAAATGTGAATTTTAATATGAAAGAGATAACATGGAGAATCTTCTATATTTTTTAATAGATATAGATATTAATACCATTTTTATTACATAAAATGAAGATAAATGGATTCACATCTCTTATAAAATATAATATCTCACATATTTTCTCACATATATTTATACATAATCCCATTATTAATTAAGTTATATATTTTATTTAGAGTTTTTTCTATCTTATATATTTTATTTTGCATACAATCTGTTATGACCAACATGCCCCATTTTCAAATTTTCAAATAAGGACCCACTTGATCTTAAAAATATTACATTTAATCCCCATTAAGACATAAAATCAAACTTAATATCCCAAACTTACCAAATCCTAAATTTAAAAATCAATTTATTTTTCATAAGTCTTTGGTAAAACTTAATCAAAATGGTGGTTTTGTTTCAAATTGATTTATTGGATTAACAAAGCTAATTTATTTATTTTCTAGGTTGTTAGGTTAATTTATAAATCATCATATCACTTAAAAAACATATTTGGCTACTAGATGTCACTTTTTCATTGAAAATCAAATGACTATTTTTATATTTTCAAGCTAAAAATAATGCAAAGACTTATCACTAATCAATGGTTTAGATCCCTTTTATTAAAAATTTACATCAAGGATGGGATTAACTTTATATTCCCTTGGAATATTGACTAAAATATATTTCTCCACCTATCATCTCTTCACTGCAATGAAAAAAACATTTCAAATTTACCAGTTCTAATAATTATAAATTGATCAACTACATGATATTGCTCCATGTGTCACCATCTCAGTTTACCATAGGTATTTACTTACGATTCTAAGTATTATATACTAGTGATAAATTGACTGAGTGATATTGCTCCACATGTCACCATCTCACTTTAACATAGAATTTGATCCAAAAAGCTAATCTATAGAAGTAGTGCCATAGTGATTAAGCAAGATCACACCACTCACCATCCAACAACAAAAAATCAATTAGCCAAAATGATAGATTAAAAATAGAATAAATAGGTGAATAAGTGATAGGTTGACACATGTCATCTTTTATACAAATAGATACCATGTGTCTCTCACTGATTTCTCCATGTATCAATTCTAATACAGTTAGATTCCATGTGTCACCACCTCACAATTTCATACACTAACATAAATCAAAGATCAAATGAAAGGAAAAAGTTAAGTGATAAATTTAAATATCACTACATGTACCATAATTTCATAGTTAGAGGCTACATATTACTATGAACACAATCAACTACAAATAATAAATATAAATAAAATAATGATTAAGTGATATCATGATATCTATGAAATGAAGAGAGACATATTCAAGTTAATAATGGTGAATAATCAATCAATAAAATGAAAATTGACACATGTCAAATAAATCCCCATGAAATCAAATTAAAATTGGAAGACAATCAACAAGGACCATTATGATACAATTAATTCTCACAAATGAAAGCTTTTAGGAATGAATTCATTGCTTATAAATATACTATAGGCTATGCTCCAAGTAAAAACAAATTACATTTCTAAATTAATGTATAGAGATCTATTGTGTCCTAAAAATTCCTAATATTCAAATCAAACATAAAATTCAGTATATATTACAATAGAGATAAAGAACTAGGAGCCTACTCCATTATTGCTTTGCATGTGGACTAAACAAGAGTTTAAAGATACATAGTTTGACCTAATTGATCTGTATAATGTCTTTCATCATTATTTGTCCATATATGTTGAGGTTGAATCTATTCATCCATATACTAATTAAAAAATTTAAATCTTATCGAAATGTAATACAAAGGCAACCTAATCTCTATTAAAGTCATCAAATTGTATAAGGTGGTAACTAAGACCAAGGTATTTTTCTCTACTAACTTAGTATATACTTTTTTTATAGAAAGCACATCCATAAATGACATTTATCACAAAAAAAATATCACACAACAGATGGAATTTTTATCTATATAACATTTTGATAAATACTACAGACCACCTAAACCAAACATGCCCTATGATTAAAATAAATAAATAAGTGGTTCAAAAGATAACATGGTTAGGGAAATTTTGAAAATTTGGTATAATAACCTAACAAATTTTTGATGAGAAATAAGGTCCCAATTTCCCAATTTAGACTGAGTGTCAGTATTGCCATTGCCCTATTAAATAGACTACATGAAACCCCATCCATAATATATGTTGATGAATTTTGGGTTCCATTTATATCCATAATTTTATAGGGAAATGTTATCTATGTATTGGGAGAGATGATAAGTTAAAACTTTAAAACTAAAATGGTCACATATAACAAATTAGAAAATAATTTATATATGATCTCATATTTAGTACATGTTATGTGTGGCTCTCTAAGCTCTAGTAACACATCTCCCCAGGAATCAAGAGGGAAAACTAGAATTTTTAAATACTCTAACCTTTACCACATTCAAAATTCATAAATTACATGAAAATAATATCAAATACATTCTAACCAATGGTGCATATAGAAATCAATGACAAATATATGCCAATGTTTCCCACATAAACCTAGAGATAACTTATATCATCGGGAAACTACTAGTTTTACCCTAACCATACATTTATCAAATTTGAAGTCACATTGGTCAACCCATTTATTTTCCTAGGGTAGTCTTAGACAATCTAGATAAAAAATAAAGGGATTATAATTTTTCTAATAGTATTGATGAAAACCTTAGAAGGGCAAAAAAAGCAAGATTAAATAAGATATCTTTAAGTATAGTAAGATAACAGTTCAAAATTTGAGAATAGTAAACCAAGTGGTCTCATCATAGGTTATTTTTTAGTTTTAAATTGGTTGAGTTCAAATTTGTGACCCTAAATGGATTTTAATCCATCACATAAATATTTTTGAAGGTAGATTCAAATATAACTATATCCAAAAAGAATATCATCATGATTATATATTTTTGAATGTTGATGAGAGATAACCATATGTCAAAATGAAAGTTATAGTAATATCCATGAAGATTTCTCAAATGATTAAATATGATCCTTCCATTAATAAGTATGATGAAATCAAGATAGAATTAGAGGAAAAATAAAAATCCACATAAGTAATAAATAAGCCTTAGAAAGAAGATTATCCAAAATAAACTAATGAGCATCTAAAGGCAAGGGTCCTAATGACTCTCCTAAAGCCAAAAAATATAGAGATATAGGTTATTTATATATAAATATGGGAAAAATTAATACCTAATGTCACTTTTGTGTTGACACCTATAGTTTCCACAATCAAACCAACATAATAAGTGGTGAGGCATTCACCTTCTCCTCTTCCATTACATGTTACAACTATCCATCCTATGGAATATTAAACAAAAAAAATTATTACCACACTATAATCCCCCAAGGTTTTAAAATAATATTAAATTATAACTTAGTATTTAAGTTTATCATTAGATATGACCTATTTAGACATAGAAGATGGGTCTTCAAGGGAGGACATAACTAAGGAATATCTGGATGAATTTGTAGAAGATGAAAACTAGGAAGAATAACTAGAGGAAGAGACTACATTTATTGACTTAAAAAAGGACCTTACATAGGTAACATTTATAAATAATATCCCAAGTGATCCTCACATTCATAATGTAGATAAATCTATTATGAGTGTAAAGTATATAAATCCTTTTCACCAAAGAACAAATCAGAGAAGATAATCATATGCCTACCACTTCTTCCATTATTTTAGTTGTTTTAGAAACTATTCCTAATGTTACTTTGACTAATTAATTATTTATTCCCATTGTTTATTTAGCTACCACAACTTCATCATGCTCAAGGGAAGTTTTTAACACTTTACCTAGTAAATATGCTATTACAAGTTCTTCATTGGATTAATTGGTTAGTATTGCTACTAATTATTTTTTCAACTAATAGAGATATTGCATTAACCATACTAAAAATTAAATATTTAGTGATTCAAATAATTTATGCCACATATTATTTACATTAAATTAGGGTTTTAAATGGCTAAAAGTATTCAAATAGAGTCACATATGGTCACAATCTAGTATTTTCCTAATCTCATAGAGTATGTCATCAAGATTCCTTGTCAGATCAATATATCAAGGAATAAAATTATCAATCAACCAATTTATTACACCTTTGCCTTAAAAATAATTGATTTCATATCCTCCACTTGATCCCTTAGTCATAATTCCACCTCCATATAGCACCTCATCGTTTACCATTTCATCTTCTAGTTGGACCTCTTACGACCTAATTGTGACAAATCCATGGATACAACATATGCAAGATTAACATATATATATATCTTGGAAATTATTTAATATCTAAAAGTAACTAAAGATTTTAATGAGAATTATAATAAAATCAAATGGTTTAGGAAAATAACAATGATAAGCGGAGGGAAAAAATCAAGTTCATAAGAGAAGAACTCTTTTGATTAACCAATAAATTAAAAAGTCTTCCTGGAGAAGATGATGAAATTCAAGATCTAATATCCATTGTAAATTACATTGGGGGAGTATGGAATTAAAAAAATAATGTATTATAATATAATAATAATATACTAGAGTCACAAGGAAGAATAGATGCCCCAAAAGATATATTAGATAATGTGTAGAGATAAACCAAGATAATTTTTGATATTTTGGGCTCAATATGCAAAGAAAGAGAATAATATCAACCACAATGGGGCATGGTGGTAAATTTTTATGAATATTTGAAAATCTTGGATTTAAAGCTAAATTTTATTTATAATATAGTACGAAAATAAATATTATTCATACCATAACCTATTACAACTTCATGATATGACATTGGCACATAATTATGTGTATAACTAAATGATTCATCTCATGGAATAGAATTACCAAATGTAGGAATAGGTTGTGAAATCGACCATTCAAGAACATAATCCATATATATAGTTGGAATTATGGATATATACACCATTGAGGTAAGTGATAACCAAGCTATTCTTTGAGAATCAGATCCAAATTATTGTTATTAATTTTATAGTAAAGGTTAAAAATATAGTTTTTTTGGGTAACCAATTTATTCAACTAATAATGTTTTATAAAGACACAATAACCCAAGCAAAGTTATTATATGCATTATTTAAGAATTAATTAAGTATACATAAGAAATTTATGGGAAGGAACTATGTATTATTCAAACTTCCAATCACAAAATTTGATATCATAGAGTTATAATTTTTAGCATGTAGTGTGACAACAATAAAATAAAATATCAAGAGAATGTAGATAAATAACAACATTTGGACACTTAGACATGACTTAAAACATCATCAACAACTAAATATGTATATATAATTCATGTATCATTAGAATATTCAGTCATAACTTAATTAAGGTCATTTAAGGGTGTCTCATTATCAAGTAACCCTTTTTTAACTATAATTCCCACTACATTAGCAACCCATATTTCTAATCTAACTAAACAAATAGTGTCAACTAGAGTTTCAATTAGTTCAAGTCCAAATATCACTAGTAGTGCCACTCAATATTTTTAAAGTGATATTTTATGTTTAATTTTGGCATATTATTTATATATTTTCTTGTCCTATTTTGTACATAGAAGTTTTGAAGATAAACTTTAACATGTGTTTTATAAACATTGGAATCATGTAAAGCATGCATGTTAAAATTAAAATTTGGTCTTATTTTAGACTTTGTAAATATGCAAATATATTTGAATATAAGGTGATTCCCATCCATATACATACATGCATACATACATAAATACATGCATGCATGCATACATACATACATGCATGCATGCATACATACATACATACATGCATGCATACATACATACATACATACATGTTTGAGTTACATTTATTGTAAATAGAGTAGAATTTTGGAAGTTAATGCAAGCAAACAAATTATTTTACAACTATTCTATGATTTTGTTTTAATGTGCTTCCCCTTATAAATTTATATGTTTACTTGGAGATTTTCTAAAAATTGACATAATTTATTAATTATTATGCATAATTTTTATTTTAATGATTGGATTAAAATCTGCATTATTCATGTTATTATTTTTATTCTAGCTCATACTTTTACCTTATTAATAGAGTGATTTTGTGTATAAATTCAATATTAATAATATATTTAGTTATGGTCATTGGAATATATTGAAATTTATTCCTCAAAATCCTCACCATGTTTTTGTGTTCTATACTAACAACAAGATTACAAGAGACATTAGTCAGTGATAGATGTCCAATCTTATTAAAATTTGTAAGCCTAGAAGAGTCTAGTCTTTAGTTAAATTATAAAAACTTTCTTTTATGCCTTAACCCTCCATTTTTTTATATTTTGTTAATAAAATCCACCTTAGTTTATATCCATACATCAACCTTAGGTTATATTTTATAAATTTAGGTTAAAAATTTAGATGAAAATCATACCTAAAACATGTGAGGTAAACAACCATTACACTTATTGCTATTCCACCACATGATTATTTAAAAAACTAATACATATGACTCATGTCTTAAAGTGAAGTCTTAAAAATAAAAAAATGAGAGGTTATATCCCATTATAATATTTTGTGTACATAAAACCCACATCAATAATTTTTATCTCTCACTTGAAATAGGGTACACAAAACTTGACCATTGAGATCACTTGAGTTGTGTATATTGGATCCACTAGTAATATTAACAAGGTCCAAATATGATTCTATTAAGATATTATTATCACCTTTACATTTTCATCAAATATTAAGATCATGTAGACATATCTTTAATATATCTACTACCCAATTAATTTCTCCAATCCAAGGGAATCAACCTCAATGTTTCAATATGAATTGGTTAGTTAGTTATTTCATCATTATAGCTAGTGTTTTCCATGATTTACATAAGCATCCCAAAAATTATCTTCCTTAATTATCTTATTATGTGGTATGAACTACTGAGTAACATATTAAATCCTTTAAGACTTTATTAGGATTATTTAATGTAAATTGTGAATATGTTGCATGCATTTTATTCCCTTTCACTTTGTAGTATGGTATATATGACTAGTTCATAAATATTATAGATAATTCAATTACCTCATGGAACTAATTCCATAATACATTTACTACATAATTCAAACAATCTACTAGTCTTAGTGTGGTCTTTTAACATTTTTATAATATGGAAATGGAATCTAAGGAGCCAATTAGAGAATTTAATTCAATAGTATTAAAGATGTATAGTTGTGTATATGTCTTGTATAAGCCTACTATTGTGTTATCCCTAGATATGTACAAAAATTCCCTAGATTAAATGATTACAGTATTCATATTCATGGCCTATAACATAAATATCTATCATATGCCTATGTTGATTCTATTAATGTTGAAAATCAATTGAATCATTAATTACAATCTTTTTTACACCCAACATCAATCCAAATATCTTAGATTTTAATTCTATTCCAAATGCCAACCATAATGTCATGCATAATAATAAAAATTAGGTTTATAATAAATTACCTCTAGTTCATGTTGTACCAAACTATAACATAGGTTTTATAAACAATTTTATACCCTTGTCTAACCAAAATAATCAAAACTAAGCCTTAGTTCCAGTAAACAACAAAACTATATAAGGTAAAATCTTAGATTCCACCAAAACTAGTTGGATTCAGTTTAATATATGGTGTATAAACTTAGAAATGAGTTTATAAGTATGCATAAATGCTTATTAAACACTATATGGGAATATTCCAATAGTAATTTCACATTATAGAGATATAATAAACCGTTTAATATGCTAAAAATAACCTAGAGCCATCTCCAAATAAAATCCCTAAAATAAATATCTATGAGGTAGTTGTGCCTAACTGGTGTAGGGTTCACATTACTACACAAAACAATGAGTTAGATTATATATATTTTTTTACTTCCTATAAAATATTCCAAAGGAGATGGAGGGGTATAATATTGTCCCTAATCAATTTGATTCATCCACATTTGGTGCACCAAATTATTCAAGGATTGCAATGGTGTTTGAAACATATGGTTTATCATTCTTAGTTGAGGATGATAATGAAAAAAATTAAAACACATGATATTCATTATTTTTATTATTTTCAAAAAAATAAATACAATCTAAGAAACAATAACCAACAATTGGTCACAACTTTCATGCCCACAAACAAAAACACAGTTACTCCTCTTGATCTAAAATCCAATAACAATTCACCTCCTATAAATGGAAATGATTAATACCAAAAATTTTATCTACCTATAAATATTGGATATAATATAGTTGAGGATATGAATAAAATAAAAACAAACATAACCCTACATGAGTTGGCCCAAATTATAAAACAAAGAGAATTATTGTTAAAATCCTTAACTAGTTTTGTGAAAATCAAAGGTTGTACATGCTAATATGGTATTTTATAAATACAAACATAAATTCCTACACTTATTGATAACTATTATAATATAAAAAAATCATAATTTCTTTGTTGATTCAGAAGCTTCAAGCAAAGTGATACCCATAAGAATCTATAAGAAGTTGGGTCTGACCCTAGACAAGTCCGATATAGTGGTCCTAAAATTAAAAACATCCTAAATTATATTAGTTTGAGAGTTATTAAATGTATAAATTCAAATTTATTATAAGCCATGTGTCTAATAAAATATTGGCATCCTTTTAGTTAACATTCTCAAGGCTTAAGGTCTACTCTTAATTTGTGATTAGTTAAAACAAATTAATGGCTATATGACAACTGACTCTTTAACACATGTGGATACCTTGAAAAATGACTATTCATTATGATTAGAGTTAATATATAACCCAAAATTAAATATGATATTATATAATATAATTCCAAAAATTGATATTTCAACTTTGCTTCATCACATGTAGAAGTTTGCACTTTCACAATAGACCCTAAGAAGGATAAATGATAATTTGAAGGTCCTTCATAATTTTATACCTTCTATTTTGATGGGTTTTGGTTCAAAAAAAATATTGTATAATAATAAATTTGATTAACCCTGAAGGGAAGAATTACCATTTTGATTTTACACTACAATTCCTATGCACCAATAATCATGCAGAGTATGAAGTTTTCATCTTAGGACAAAAATTCACAATGTCAAACAATTGTTGATGTTTGGAGATTCAAAAATTATTGTCAACCACATTAGTAATAAATACCAATTTAAATTTTCATGTCTAAATAAATATAAGTACATATCGTAGGATATGATAGAATCATTTGAAGCCTTAAACATAAAATCAATCCCAATAAAATAAAACTAGAGTGCATATTTTATATTTACTTCTATAAAAAAAATTGGCCCCACCCTAGGAATCAAAATTGTATGATTTATTGATAGATTTGTCTATTTTTTCCTCACTCCTTGATAATGTTAACAAATTTTAGGTATTTGATGATGATCAACAAATTATACATTTTATGAATAATTCTAGTTCTATTAAATCTTCAATCATTAATGAATTTTTTTTCAATCCAATGAATAAATAATATAGTGGAGATGATGGTATCATTCAAATTATATATATGTGTGTGTGTATATATATATATGATGGTATAATATATATATATATATATATATATATATATATATATATATATATATATATATATATATATATATATATATATATATATATATACATATATATATATATATACATATATATATATATACATATATATATATATATTAT